>CABHPP010108799.1:8378-57292 GCA_902168425.1 Peromyscus attwateri
ATGTATCATCATCATCCTCTGTCTCTGTCATCCACTGTTTATATCTGCCCTCTATCTATCATCCATGTATCATCATCATCATCCTCTGTCTCTATCATCCACTGTTTATGTCTGTCCTCTATCTATCATCCATGCATCATCTGCCACTTGTTCTGCTTCTCTGAAGAACTGTGGGTACTCATCTCTGAGACTCTGTAAAAGCCTAAACTTGATGTGGTTTCAGCCATAATGACTGGACACATTTGTTTCAAGTGGAACACTAGCTTTTTTGTTTGTTTTAGAGGCAGATTCTTGTGTATCCCAGGCTGAGTTGTTATGTAGTCAAAAATGACTTTGAACTTCTGATCCATCTGCTTTCACTTCTGCAGTACTGGGATTCCAGGCTTGCACTCTCCATACCTGGTTTATGTTATGACAGAAATGAAACCCTGTTTCTTCAGCTAGGCATGCACTGTACCAACCAAGCTACATCCCCAGCCCAGGACAAACACTTTGCTGACATCTGTCTGAGTCAGCTTTAGCAGGGCAAATGGGATAACAAGAAGTACCTAGAGAAAAGTCTCCCTCCAACACAGGCTATTCTCACCCATGTGTTCTGGGATCCAGAACAAAGAATCAGGTCCTTTCTAGAATGTGCAAACAAAATGATCATGTAGACCAACACCATGCCTGCTCTATGTACATCCTAGCTAAGGCTGGGGTCCTCCTCCCATAGGCACCATGCCTGAGCCCTGAGTGAACAGTGCAGGAACTCCACTAGTGTGAGCATGTACTTGGGGAGCTACAGCTTGGCTTTCCCAGGCCCAGAGTGTTCCCTAGGCCCTATGGCCTGACTCTGCCTTTGTCCATGACTTCATCGGGCTACTCAGGTGTAAGGTCTCTCCCACTCCTGCTATGCTCACTTTTCACCCACTTGGTCACTTTCTCCCATGGATGATCTGCAGCCTACCTGTGGAAAAGTGTACATGGGCTACACAGTGAGGGGTCCCAACCTCGGAGTTTGTGTTCAATGAGTGAATATACTGTCTGCATGGTTACCCTGTGTCACATCATGTCTTGACTGTCCAATTATCTCAAATTGCACATCCGGTGCCAGGTCAGAAGATTGGTAGGGGTCAGGGACATGGTTTGACTTTACCGTAAGTGCACAAAAGCTGAATAGACCCATAGGGACATGGGCCAGGGGGTATTTCTGCTCCCAGAGCTCAGGTTCCTTTGAGAGATGGGCATCCATGGTCATTGAGTGGAAGAGGCTAGCGCAGTGGTGGGCTGTGCTGGGTAAAGAAGTCATAGAGGAGAAGGTGCGTGTTGTGCTGGAGGTAATGGAATAAACACAGGAAGGTTGTGCAATGAGGAATCTCTGTGTAAAAAGACTGAGGCATAGGCACTGTACTGGGCCAGGATGATCAGTACTGAACCTGAAAGGAGGGATGCTAGAAATCAGCAGATGTGTGTTCCTGTGAGGACCTGTGTGAATGAGTATGCCATGTATGGCCCCTGTACTATGGCAACTGCATGATGCCACACTGCAATACCTCTGTGTATGTCCTTAGATGATCTTCATGTGGCTGTTGAGTGCACATGTCATACGACCATTTCATGCAAGCTTACCTTGTGCCTACCAATAATGGTCCTGGTGCTGCAATTAGTGTTTGTGTCATCACAGTTCCCAGGCTATAGAAGCACACATGTGTGTCACATGCCAGTCCCTATGTGGGCAGGCAAGGGTGCTGCCTCTGTGCCTAGCTAACACAAGTATTCTTTCCCCTCTTGGCACTGTTGGGAGCTGTGATCATAGGAAGGCAGTGGAAATAGGCATGTGGCCTAATGTGGAGGAGTAGGCTCAGGATTCTGAGCTAACACAGAGCCCAGCCTCCTACTGACCTTGGGGCTGTAGCCCCTGGGCAAGCAGTTCTGGCTAGATAGCAAAGTATAGGGGTTGGAAAGGGGCCAGTGCTGAGCCCACAGTGTGCTAGCATGGAAGAAGGCAAGTAGTATTAAGCAGACCACAGTGACTCAGCTCAGTCTAGAGGCAATACTAAGAGCATCTTGGGTAGGCTGACCTGGGTCTTGCTGTGAGGCTGTCCCTGGATTTCTGAAATTTCAGCCTCCCAAAGCTAGAACCATTGCCCTGTGCCCTTCAGACAGCCTTGACTTGGGACTTCCATCCTCTAGCACCCATGCTAACAGCTCAGGACTTGGCTGAACTGTGCTATATCATAACGGGCCAGTTGTGGTTTGTGCCCCTCACCCTACAGAGGCAACTCTTTCTTACAGGCCAACAAGAATACAGCTTGTAGCCAGGCAGTGGTGGTACACACCTTTGATTCCAGCACTCAGGAGGTGGAGACAAGCGGATCTCTGTGAGTTCGAGGCCAGCCTAGTATGGTGGTATTTTATCTGTGCTGAAATGTGATTTTATTTGTATGTTAATAAAGTTGCCTGGGGATCAGAGCTAAGAGCAAGCCATTAAGCAGGAGTCTGGTAGTGGTAGCACACGCCCTTAATCCTATCACATGGCAGGCAGAATCTCTGTATTCAAGGACACAGCCAGCATGGTGACACATGCCTTTAATCTCAGTACCAACCATAGAGACCTGGAGGTCTGTATAGACAGGCAGTGATGAGGAAGTCATGTGGTTGGGTTTACAGCCAGTGAGAGGACAGAACAGAAAGGCAATAAAATGACAGGACACAGGAAGAAGGTCTCTCTCTCAGGGGAAGAACAGCCGCGAGTGGTAAGATAAGGTGGTCTTAGCTCTTGGCTACTGCTCGATCTCTGGGCTTTTAACTCTTTATTTGGCTCTGTGTTTCTTATTTAATAAGACTGTTTAGAATTACATCTACATTTGGCACCCACGTGGCAAGAATTCATTAAAAACCGTTGGTGGTTACAGGTCCGGCTTGGCCCAGCTCAGCCTGGCTCAGCCCCAACTCGACCAGAGTTTACAAGCCCTAGGCCTGGCTGGAGCTACCGGTCCAGCTGCACTGGGTCAGAGCTGCACTGGGTCAGAGCTGCACTCCACTGTAGCTGCAGCTGAAGCTGCTTGCTGCCGAATCACCAACTCACGTGGTCGGAGCTTAAAGAAGCTGCAGCTCAAGCGGGAGCATGTGGCTGGATTTCAGCTTTTAGCCAGAACGCATGGCTACACTTTCTCTCTCTCTCTCTCTCTCTCTCTCTCTCTCTCTCTGGATTCCCATCTCGGACACTAGGTAGCTGTTTTGAAATTCCCTCAGATTTCTACTGTTCTACACAGACATGGTAAGTCAATTAAGATATCAGATATTTTAAAAGGAAAAAACTACTTAAAAGAGAAATTTTTTCCACATTAAAAAAAATGGGTATTATTTGTACATTAGAAGGAAATTGGTCTTTGATAAAACTTTAGGCAGTCTGAAAATGGAGCAACTATATGAGAAGACTAATGTTGATGGGATGTACATTACACCAATTATGCATATTATTACTTTCCTTATCCTTATTTTACAATTTAAAAAGATAGTCAATTTAAGTGCCAGGATAAAAGCTTTAGAAAAACCTGTTAAAATGAATTATAGAGAAATTCAGACTCATACAGAAGAATTTAAGGGTGAAATTATTTCAGGAATGGATTATAAGGTTACAGAAAGAAAGCCTGTTTTCAAACAACCACCCTTAATTTATCCGGTAACCATACAGCAGCTACCTGGTCAAGTGAATGCACAAAATAATTGTGAAGGACCCCCCCCAGCTTTACAAGGTTGATAGATGCTATTCTCCGTTTCAGTTAAGGTCAAACTATGGACAGGCAACTAGCTGCCAGGTGGCCGCCCGGTAAGAGAACAGTTGAGAAAAACAAGGGGGTCACAGAGGTCAGGCGTGCTAGTCTCGCTTTCCGTCAACCGCCCCTGCAAATTGCAACTTTGTAGGTTTTTCTGAGGACTGGGTCACAGTGGCACCCTCAGATTCACCCCTGGCCCCATTTGAATGCACCAATGAGATGCCTGTTACTATGCTCCACCCTTTGCCCAGTGTTGTTTCCCCTATAAAAACCCCAGTGTTGTTGCTGCCCTGCGGGATCAGCTAGCTTGAGCTGCTGAGAGCCCGCAGGCGCCGGTGTGACAATAAAAATCCTCTTGCTTGTTGCATCCAGTGCTCTGAGTGTGGTAATTGGGCTGGGGTCTCCGGAGTTCTTTCAATTGGACTCCAGTTGAAATGTTAGATTTAAGAAGGTTTAAGGAGGCAATAGTATCTTATGACATGCATTCCCCATTTGTAATGCAAATGTTAAACTCCTGGTCAACTTGTAAAAGATTATTCCTAAGGACTAGAAAGAGCTGGTAAATGCTGTCCTGGAACCTGGGGCACAGCTGCAGTGGTGCATGTGGTTCAGAGATGAGGCTAAAACCATAGAAAGTCAGTGGAGGACTAGAGGTGTAGAAATCTCCCAGGATCAGCTTCTTGGAGAAGGCCAATATGCTGAAATACAAAGACAATGTTTATATGATAATCAAACCCTAATTCTATGTCGAATGGCAGCCATAAATGCATGGGACAGAATTGAGGAAGCAAGAAAGAAAACTGAGTCATTTACAAAAGTTATACAGGGCCCAAAAGAATCCTTCACAGATTTTTTACGAAGACTGACTTCAGCAGTAAATAGAATGGTACCTAATTCAGAAGCTAGCCAGATAATAATCGAATCTTTGGCTTTTAAGAACACAAATGCAGCATGCAAGAGAATTATCAGGCCGTTAAAGGCAAGATCTGCACCCTTGGGAGATTGGATTAGAGACATGTTTAGTGTTTAGTCTCATGGCCATGATGATATGTGGATAGGAGAAGCAATTTCAAGAGGTTTGAGGAATGTCAGATGTTTTGGATGTGGAAAGCAAGGACATTTGAAAAGGGACTGTAAACAGGTCATTCCTAGGAACAGTGTTTCTTCAAGGAACAATGGCAACAGAATACCTCTTCCTTCTGGAGTATGCAGAAGGTGTGGTAAGGGAAAACATTGGACCAACAAATATAGTGGTATTCTATCAAAATAGGATAAGCAATGGAATTATTTTCTCTGAATTTGTCAAATACAAATGGACTAGACATTGTTTAGGTTTTCATCACTTGTATATATTGTATATAGTTATTGTACTTTTGTATATAGTTTTTCTTATATTAGTTACAACTTTCCTTTTTTTTCTCTTTTCATTAAATTAGAAGAGGGGAAATATAGTGGTATTCTATTTGTACTGAAATGTGATTTTATTTGTATGTTAATAAATAAAGTTGCCTAGGGGGTCAGAGCTATTAACAAGCCATAGGGAAAGCCAGGGCAGTGGTGGTGCACGCCTTTAATCCCAGCACTTGGTAAGCAGAACTAGGTAGATCTCTTTGTGTTCAAGGATACAGCCAGCATTGGAGACACACGCCTTTAATCTCAATACCAACCATAGAAGACCTGGAGGTCTGTACAGACAGGCAGTCACGTAGTTGGGTTTACAACCAATGAGAAGGAAGAACCAGAACTCTTTATAAGTCAAACGCACAGGAAGTAGCTCCCTTTTCGGAGAGGTCTCTTGGCGGGAGAAACTAGCTGACGGAAAGCGGGTAAGGCTCCTAGCTCTGACCTCTTGGGCTTTTATCTTTACATTGGCTCTGTGTTTCTTATTTAATAAGACGGTTGGTTACATCTACAAACAAATGTAGATCAACAAGGGACAGACAAGGTAATCTGGCCCCACTAGTCAGTTAAATTGGGTTACATAGTTAAGATGAAAGAGGGGAAATGAGTGGACTGCCCCTGGTTCCTAGGTCCCACATAGGTGAGTGGGGACCCAGGAAAGAGTGTGTGTGTGAACATTAGACAGTTCTGTGTAGACACAGCAACTCACAGGGCATGATTTGTAAGTATTTTATTGAACATTTTTGCATCTGTAATTGGTCTGTAATTCTCTTTTTTGTTGGGTCTTTGTGTGGTTTCAGTATCAGAGTAACTGTGGTCTCATAGAATAAATAGGGCAATGTTCCTTCTGTTTCTATTTTGTGGAATAATTTGAGGAATATTGGCATTAACTCTTCTTTGAAAATCTGGTAGATATCTGAGCTAAAACCATCTGGTTCTAGGCTTTTTTTTTTAATTGAGAGACTTTTAATGACTGTTTCTATTTCACTAGGGATTATGGGTCTGTTTAAATTGCTTATCTGATCTTAATTTAACTTTGGTATGTGATACCCATTGAGAAAATTATCCATTTCCTTTAGGTTTTCCAATTTGGTGATATAAAGGGTTTTTTTATTAAAATTTTTCATTTATTTTACATACTAACCACAGTTTCCCCTCCCTCCTCTCCCTTCCTGTTCCCTCCCCCTCCCACCTACCCTCCTTCTCCATTCAGAAAGGGGCAGGCCTCCTATGGGAGTCAACAAGCTTGGCATATCAAGTTAAGGCAGGACCAAGCTCCTCTCCCTGCATCAAGGCTGGGCAAGACATCCCAGCATGGGGAATAGGTTCCAAAACGCCAACTCATATGCCAGGGACAGGTCCTGATCCCACAGCTAGGGGCCACACAAACAGACCAAGTTACACAACTGTCACCCACATGCAGAAAGCCTAGTCGGTCCCATGCAGGCTCCCTAGCTATCGGTCCAGAGTCTGTGAGCTCCCACTAGTTCAGGTCAGCTGATGTACAGGTTTTTTAAGTATGTTCTTATGATTCTTTAGATTTCCTCAATATCTGTTGTTATGGTCCCTTTTCATGTCTAGTTTTGTTCATTTTGATCTTCTATCTCCACCTTTTAGTTAATTTGGATAAGGGTTTGTCAATCTTATTGATTTTCTCAAAGAACTATATCTTTGTTTCATTGATTCTTTGAAGTGTTTTATCATTGTTTGTTTGATTTTTTGTTTCTATTTTATTAATTTCAGCCCTGAGTTTGATTATTTCTGGCCATCTACTCCTTTGGGGTATGATTTTTTTTTCCTTTTTGTTCTAGAGCTTTCAGGTGTGCTGTTAAGTTGCTAGTATGAGATTGCTCAAATTTTTTTATGTAGACACTTAGTACTATGAACTTGGTTTTTAGAATAGCCTTTGTTGTGTCCTGTTTAGCACTCTGGAAGTGGTGGAACCTGAGAAAATGGATCCAATAAAAGAGGTGGACTAAAGTCACATACAATAGCCAAATTTACTCAGAGTATCAGACAACTTATACTCTGGGGGTTAAGGGGAGTCATGTGAGTAAAGTGTACAATTACAAGGGGAAGCCATACATAATGAGCAAGCTGCATGTAGCAAAAAGTTTTTCCATAGAGGCATATAGACAAATAAAATGGCCAGTTGTAATAAATGATCTGAAGTAAACTCATTTTTATCTGCTACACTTTGGGAGGAACACAAAAACACATTCCAAGAACAATTCCATGTTTTGAAGAAACTGAGGTCACAAAGCTCTTGTGTTGTTTCTTTGCATCCAGAATTCTCTTCATATGACTCCATCCCTGGACCATTTTATGATATCTCCTTTTTTATTTTTTAAACACGGGATATCCAGAGTCGTTTTTGTTTGAGATGTTAGAGATAAATCTAATTATTCACAGATAGCTCATAATCAAGCAAATTATAAACATAATTAATAACATTAGAACAGTGAAAGCATTGTGTGTAATATTCTGCCACTAAAAACAGAGATCCAAACTATGTTCAGCACTATTGGTTAGAATGCTTGAAAATAGACCCATATGATTAGTAGTTCTGGTCTGTCATAGAACATAAGCCAATATTTGCCCTTTAATAGGAATACAAATGTTATGATGTCTTATGCAAATGAGAAGTTGTTCAAATCCCAAGGAAAAATTAAGGGCAGTCCCTTCTTCAGATGAATGAATGAGTCTATTACAGTCCCAAGGTCCAGTCATAAACAGAGTCATTAGTAAAGCTAACAGGAGCTGGATCCATCCAATCTACAAGTTGAAGCAAAGTAGGATGAGGAACATAAGACCAATATATGTGTTCAGAGTCACTCATTGCAGATGCACAGGTCAGAGCAGCTAACATCATCGGAAAAAGATTTTCAGGTGACACGGGGCTCTGTGTGTTTAGTAGAATAACTTTTCCCTTGGTGCACAGGGCATTAAGTTGGCCCTAAGTGGGCAGACTTGACTTCTGATGACATGGTAGATATCTCCTTTTGTGCTTTAGCTGGAGGGTTACTATCTTTCTGGTGACTTCTACTGTCTTTTCACCCTCGGCAGTCATCCTTATAGACGAGGACTGGAGGAGCTGAAGAGGAATCTACAATGTTTCAATGAATCTATCTGCAACAAAAGATGCACACCCCTTGCCAATTTTTTTCGGGAGAAGTAAAAATAGGGCTGGTTAATCTATCAGCTTGCTTATTTCTTTCTGTAATAAAACCAAGGAGGTTAGACTGTGCATGAGCATGAGTTTATTGATGGAAATAATACTACAATATAAGTAGAATCTGAAACAACATTTAAGGGTTTGTGAATTAACTATAATAGATGAATCAAAACAGCCAGTCCCACCCTTTGGGCTGAGGGAAAAGAAGTAGTAATAGATAGGTGAATAACTAGACCCTGAATCCCTCCTATACCCTTAGATGAGTCATCAATAAAATAAGTATATGCCTGTGGGAGGGGAGAAGGTTGGACAATTTTTAAAATCACAAATTCATTTTGTATGAGATAAACCTATAGCTTACCAGCTGGATAATGATTTCCTATCCTTCCATAGAATCTGCAAATTAAATTTGAAAATCCATAGAGTTTTGTAATGCTCTTAAAAACTATTGTTAGTTAAGGGTAAAATAATACAGCAAGGATCAAACCTATATAATTGTTGACACCAGGTCTTCACCTGATTTACTAATTGAACAAGAAGAGTAAGGTAAGCAGTTAACATTTTTCTGGCCCTTATGGTGTAAATAAATCCATTCCAAATGTTTGTCCTTTTGTGCTATACCTGTAGGTAACAATTTAGTGGAGAAAATAAGCTTAAAGACAGTAAAGGATCTACATGATATACAAATGCTTCTTCTAGTCCGGATTCAAATAGATGTAGTTTTTTTTTCTTCTTGCCTCTCAAGATAATATGCAAGGATTGTCTAATGCCATCTTTCCTTTTAGATTTTTAATAGATTGGTTACTGCATATAAGCATTTTGATTTTGTTGAAATTACATTGGAAATACCAATTGAGACTTGCTTTGTGTCCAAGCATGTGGTCAGTTTTGGAGAAAGTTCCACGAGGTAGTGAGAAGAAGGTATGTTCTTGTGTGTGTGTGTGTGTGTGTGTGTGTGTGTGTGTGTGTGTGTGTGAAATGTTCTGTAAATATCTGTTAGTTTATAACTTCAGCTAGCTCCAACATTTCTCTGTTTAGTTTTTGTCTGGATGACCTATCTATTGGCAAGAGTAGAGTATTAAAGTCTCCCACTATCAGTGTGTGAGGGTCAGTTTACAATTTAAGCTGTTTCTTTTATAGACTTGCATGCCCTTGTGTTTGGGGCACAGATGCTAAGAATTTAAATGTTGACACAACTCCAGCAGAATCTTTCTGCTCCACCAGAGGCCACGTCAACTGCCAGAACTCCAGGTAGACTGCCTGCCCATAGACTGCCTCCACTCTCTCAGTGCCCACCCACCCTACCCTCAAGTGACCCTCCTCTCCTCCCCTCTGTGTCCCATCCCTCAACGTGAGCAGAGATCCCTTGCTTGACCACAGGAAATGCCAACTGCCAGAACTTCAGGTAGGCTGCACACCAGGGCACCCCCCTCACTCTCTTGTCCCCCCATCTGTAATCCTCCATCCCTCCTCATCACAGCATCCCAACTCCCAACTCAGGTGGAGACCCCCTGATTGACCAGAAGCCATCCCAGCCATAAGATGTCCAGGCCTCAACCTGGGTAGAGTCCCTGTAGTAGAGTCAACTACAGGCCACTCTGGCCAGAAGACCAGAGAGGAAACAGAAACCAAGTAACAAAACACTCATCCAACCAGAAAAGAGAGTTCCCTCACCACATAATAATCAAACCACTAAACATACAGAACAAAGAAAGAATATTATAAGCTATAAGGGGGAAAGACCAAACTACATATAAAGGCAGACCTATTAGAATTTTACCTACTTCTCAATGGAGATTGTAAAACCTGGGAGGGCATGGGCAGATGTCTGCAGAATCTAAGAAAACACAGATTCCATCCCAGATTACTATACCCAGAAAAACTTTCAATCACCACAGATGGAGATAACAAGATATTACATGATGAAATCAAATGTAAACAACATCTATCTACAAATCCAGCCCTACAGAAAGTACTAAAAGGAAAACTCCAACCCAAGAAAGTTAACTACACCCATGAAAACACAGGAAATAATCTCACACCAGCAAATCCAAAAGAAGGGAAGCAATCACACACACAAACACACACCAACAATAACAACTAAATAATAGGAATTAACAATCATTGGTCATTGATATCTCTCAATATCAATGGACTCAATTTCCTAATAAAAAAAACACAGACTAACAGAATGGATTTAAAAACTGGATCCAACCTTCAGAATCATACAAGAAACACACCTCAGCATCAAAGATATACACATTACCTCAGAGTAAAGGGCTGGAAAAAGATTTTCCAAGCAAATGGACCTAAGAAACAAACTGGTATAGTCATTCTATAATTTAAACCAAAATTAATCAAAAGAGATGGGGAAGGACCCTTCATATCCATCAAATGAAAAATCCATCAAGATTACATTTAAATTCTTAACATCTGTTTCCTGAATGCAAGGGCACCCACATTTGTTTAAAAAAATGATTAAAGCTTAAATCACACGTTGACCCTCACACATTGATAGGGGAGACTTCAATACCCCTCTCTCACCAACACATATGTCATCCAGACAAAAAATAAGACAGAGAAACATTGTAGCTAACAGATGTTATAAACCAAATGGACATAACATATCTACACAACAGCTCACCTAAACACAAAAGAATACACTTTCTTTTCAGTGCCTCATGGAACTTTCTTGTAGCACAAATCTTAAAAGGTCTTATTAATAAAAACAAACCCAGAGCCAGGTACTGGAGTCAACGCTGGAAGATCAGAGAAGCAGAACAAGCCACAGCCACCTCACCTCGCCAATTCCTCAGCTGCTCCTGTTTCCTCAGACTGGAAGTCTCTGAGTCCTCATCCAGAATGAATCTCAGCTGAACTGCTGCTAAAAGCCTAAAAGCTTAACCAGCTCTAGTTACTGGTTTTCACACCTTATATATCTTTCTGCTTTCTGCCATCACTTCCTGGGACTAAAGGTGTGAGTCACCATGCTTGGCTGTTTCCAGTGAGGCTTTGAACTCACAGAGATCCAGATGGATCTCTGCCTCCCAAGTGATAGGATTAAAGGCGTATGTGCCACTATTTTCTGGCCTCTATGTCTATCTAGTGGCTGTTCTGTTCTCTGACCCCAGATAAGTTTATTAGGGTGCACAATGTACTGGGGGACATAATATATCACCACACTTTCTCCAAATTTTTTTTCCCAGAAAAAGCAAGTCTCAACAGATACAAGAAAATTAAAATAATCCCCTGCATCCTACAAGACCACATGGATTAAAACTGGATTTCAACAACAGAAACAACAGAAAACCTACAAACTCGTGGAAAATGAAAAACTCTCTACTGAATGACTACTGAGTCAGGGCAGAAATAAAGAAAAAAAATTAAAGACTTCCTAGAATTCAATGAAAATGAATGTACAACATTCCCAAACTTAGGGAACACAATAACAGTGGTGATTAGAGGAAAGTTCAAAGCACTGTCTACATAGAAGAAATGGAGAAATTGCACACTAGCAACTTAACAGCACACCTGAAAACTCTAGAACAAAAAGAAACAAGCACATACTCAGAGGAGGAGATGGCAAGAAATAATCAAACTGAGGGCTGAAATGAATAAAATAGAAACAAAGAGAACAATACAAAGAATCCATGAAACAAAGAGATGATTCTTTGAGAAAATCAACAAGATAGACAAACCATTATCCAAACAAACTAAAAGACACAGAGAGAACATCCAATTTAACAAAATCAGAAACAAAACGGGGGCATAACGACAGACACCGGGAAATCCAAAGAATTATCAGGTCATATTTTAAAAACCTGTAGTCCACAAAAGTGAAAAATCTAAAAGAAATGGATAATTTTCTCAATAGATACCACTTACCAAAGTTAAATCAAGATCAGATAAACAACTTAAATAAACCTATAACTCCTAAGGAAATAGAAACAGTCATTAAAAGTCTCCAAACCAAAATAAGCCCAGGGCCAGGCAGTTTTAGAACAGAATTCTACCAGACTTTCAAAGGAGAGTTAATGCCAATACTCCTCAAATTATTCCACAAAAATAGAAGCAGGAGGAACATAGCCCAATTTATTTTATGAAGCCACAGTCACCCTGATACCCAAATCACACACAGATTCAACAAAGAAAGAGAATGACAGACCAATTTCCCTTATGAATATTGATGCAAAAATATTCAACAAAATTCTCACAAACCAAACCCCAGATCAGGGATATAAGGAACATACCTAAATATAATAAAAGTAATATACAGCAATCCGACAACTAACATCAAATTAAATGGAGAGAAACTCAAAGCAATTCCGCTAAAATCAGAAACAAGACAAGGCTGTTCACTCTCTTCCTCTCTATTCAATATAGTACTTGGAATTTTAGCTAGAGAAATAAGACAACTAAAGGAGATCAAGGGAATACAAATTGAAAAGGAAGAAGTCAGAGTATTTATATTTGCAGATGCTATGAGAGTATACATAAGTGATCCCAAAAATTCTACCAGAAACTCCTACAGCTGATAAACAACTTCAGCAAAGTGGCTGGATACAAGATTAACTGGAAGAAAAAATGGTAGTCCTCCTATATACAAATGACAAGCATGCTGAGAAAAAAATCAGGGTAACACCACCATTCACAATAGCCACAAACAATATAAAATATGTTGCGGTAACCCTAACCAAGCAAGTGAAAGACTTTTATGACAAAAACTTTGAGTCTTTAAAGAAAGAAATTGAAGAAGATATCAGAAGATGGAAAGATCTCCCATGTTCATGGATCTGTAGAATTAACATAGTAAAAAAGACCATCCTATCAAAAGCAACTCACATATTCAATGTAATTCCCATCAAAATTGCAACACAATTCTTTACAGACCTTGAAAGGACAATCAATACTCAATTTCATATGGAAAAACAAAAACCCAGGATTGCTAAAACAATCCTGAACAATAAAATAACTTTCAGAGGTATCACCATCCCTGACTTCAAGCTGTACTGCATAGTTGTAATAATAAAAAACTGCATGGTATTGGCATAAAACAGACCTGTTGATCAATGGAATTGAATCAAAGACCCAGACATAAATCCACACACCTATGGGCACCTGATTTTTGATAAAGAAGCCAGAAAGACACAATGGAAAAAAGAAAGGCTCTTCAACCAATGATACTAGTCTAACTGGATCTCTGAATGTAGGAGACTGCAAATAGATCCCTATTTATCACCCTGCACAAAACTCAAGCCCAAGTGGATCAAAGACCTCAACATAAAAACAGACACCTAACCTGAAAGAAGAGAAAGTAGGGCCTTGAATGCATTGGCACAGGAGACAACTTCCCAAACAGAATACCAATAATGCAGGCACTAAAATCAGCAATTGATAAATGGGACCTCCTCATGAAACTGAAAATCTTCTGTAAGGTGAAGGACACCATCAATAGAACAAAATGGCAGCCTACAGAATGAGGAAAGATTTTCAACAACTCTATGTCTGATAGAAGGCTAATATCCAAAATATATAAAGAACTCAAGAAATTAGGCATCAACAAAACAAACAATCCAATTAAAAAATGGGGTACAGAGCTAAATAGAGAATTCTCAATGGTAGAATCCCAAATCAGTGACAAACACTTTAATGTTCAACATCCTTAGCCCTCAGGGAAATGCAAATCAAAACTACTTTGCGATTCCATCTTACATCTGTCAGAATGACTAAGATCAATAACACAAATGACAGCTCCATTGTTGGTGGGAATGCAAACTTGTACAGCCACTATGGAATTTAATATGGTGGATCCTCTGAAAATTTGGAATCAATCTACCTCAAGACCAGGTTATACCACTCCTGGGCATACACCCAAGAGACACTCTATCCTATTATAAGGACACTTGCTCAACTATGTTCATAGCAGCTTTATTCATAACAGCCAGAAACTGGAAACAACCTGAATGTCCCTCCATCGAAGAATGAATAAAAAAAATAATATATAGTAAGGATGGACTGGGAGGTGGTGGAGGAGCTTCACGAGAGGGCAGAAATGGGGATTCTACCAGGATCTACTTAGTCTTCTGGGAATGGGGAATAGAGTGTGGAGAGGCCAGAGCAAAAGATCTGCTACAGAGCTGAGTTTTTCCCTTTCCTATCTCCCGCCAATTCCCGAAACTGTAGCCTGAGATATACTCCTCACACCAAACCCCCAGGGGGTCCTCAGCTGCTCACTACGACACATTCTGTCTTGATGAAGTATTGAATGCTGTCTGGACTCCCAGGGATTCCTCCAGTACGTATGCCCATCCCTTGCCCTTTTCGTGACGATGATTGGGTAATTTGTGCTGTTAATTTATGCCGGTCCACGGACTACCTATCCTGGGGATGCCCAAGATAGGAACCTGGGATCCTGTTTGTTATTTTAATTTTTTATTTTTTTCTCTCGGCTGCAGCCATGGGACATGGAGGCTTCCTCCTCTTGGTTCCACTCCTCCTTTGACAAATGCCCTAAATATCCCCAGATACCAGTAAATTTGGCCACATAATGGCTGCTTGAACCCCAATATTTCATGGGAATTATCTAACTCTTGCCAGCGAACAGGCAAATGAAAAGAGTTACCTTATCCCCACACTTTTACCTAAGCTCTAAACCCTCCCTCTCTGATGCTCTCTCTCCTGCCCACTTGCATTCCTGAACATAAGGAATCTCTGACTCCAAAGAACCTTATCTGTTCCCCCAACTCTGTTCTCTGGTACTGTGCAGGCCGCTAAGCAAGGACGGGTCTGGAAGCAGGCTAGGATGCATGCAAATAAGTTTATGATTAGGACCTACATGGGGATCACAATAATCTGGATTTATAGTTTATAGCCTGCCTCCTGGCGGGTCTTCCTAGAGCTGTCCTTGAGCCAGGAAACTATCAAAAAAAAATTCAAGACATAGAATAAAATCCCTCTCTTGTTTCCCAGAGCTCTCTAACATTAGGGCTAAAACTTAAGCATCTGGAGAGCAAGGCTCCTGACCCCACAGGCAGAAGTGTTAGTGATGGCATTTAAAGTATACCATGGAAGAGATGAAAAAGCAAACTGCCGAATGCTGGCACATGCTATCCAACCAGCTCCCCAAAAGCCACCAGGTCCCTGTTTTAAGTGCGAGAAAGAAGGCTATTGGGCTCGGGCTTACACCACCACCCCATGGGGGGCACCAATAGGGCCTTGCCCAAAATGATGCCAGAAGGGTCACTGGTCAGCTGACTGCCCCAGTGCACCTAGCAGCATGGGAATGGCAGATCAGGACCACCCTCCTGCTGACTTCCTAGGCTTAGCCTTCAGCAATGACCGAAGCTGCCCAGTTCCCAGTCTGGCCACTCCCATCTCATACAGGGAACCCAGGGTAGTAATAATAATATCTGGGAAACCCATCTCTGTAGCTGGAGAGTTTTCTCTCCGGGTCCCACCAATCTCCGGCAGTCTGACAGCCCACTTATAAAATAAACACACAGATGCTTATATTATTTAAACTGTTTGGCCTAATGGCTCAGGCTTCTAGCTATCTAGTTCTTACATCTTAAATTAATCCATTTATATAAATCTATACCTTGCCATGTGGCTCGTGGCTTACCGGCATCTTCACATGCTGCTTCTCATGGCAGCGGCTGGCAGTGTCTCTCTCCACCTTCCTGTTCTCTCAGTTCTCCTCTCTGTTAGTCCCACCTATACTTCCTGCCTGGCTACTGGCCAATCAGTGTTTTATTTATTGACCAATCAGAGCAACACATTTGACATACAGACCATCCCACAGCACATCTCCTTTCTTCTGGACACCAGAGCCACTTACTCAGTCCTAAGGGAGTTTTGAGGTCCCACCTCTCCTTCATATTTCCCTATTGTTGGGGTAGGGGGACAGCCTTACCCACTCCACCAGATTTGATCGTACTTTCAGGGTTACTTAATGGGAAAAGATTTTCCAGCTAAGGTAGAAACTTTCATCTCAATTGCTCCCTCCATGTGCCTCACTCCAGATTGGTCAGCAGTGACACAGACAGGACCCTGCTCTCTCTCAATTCCAGAGGACATCAGGATCCACTGCCTTGTCCCCAATTCCAGAAGAATGAGGTCTCACCCCACAAGCTTTTCTCTTCCTGGTTCCCTCTTCTAATTAAATACTCAGCTAATTGTTACAGGATCACCATAGAGCCAGAGTCCAAAGACCATCAAGTATACCCAGGTGGTAAAGGAACAGTAACAGTTAAAAAGGTATTTACACCCCCAGGCCAAAAAGGGTCTGGGCTCTGCAAAAAAACAGACTTTAATATAACCATCTACTACTGTTAAATGCTCTCAGCAATTGATCACCTGTGTCTCCTGAATGCTAAACTAATAAAGGAAACTGGTGCCTTTAAATAATCTGTCTTTTATAAAGCTTATCTCAGGTAAAAAAAAAAAAAATTAAGAACATGTTCCAATATCTCTCTCTCTCTCTCTCTCTCTCTCTCTCTCTCTCTCTCTCTCTCTCTCTCTGTGTGTGTGTGTGTGTGTGTGTGTGTGTGTGTGTGTGTGTGTATGTGTATGTGTGTCTGTCTCTCTCTCTCTCATTAACACTAACCAATATAAGCAGAGTACTAAACACTACAATGGTCACCAGCCCAAGACTTTAATTTTTCTCATGGCTGCTTCTTAATATGTTAAAATTTTTTTCCTAAGCTCCAGAAACCAGCTTAAATCCATCTGGACAGGTCAGATCTACTTCAAGATAAGTGCCAAACCCAAACTTTCCTGGTCTTGGGACCCCCTCTATCACCCTGGAAACCCCAAAAGGAAAAATAGTAATAATAATAATAATAATAATAATAATAATAATAATAATAATAATTCTTTTTTCTAAGCTTTTCTCTGTCTCACCAGCATCCTGTCAGACACAAAAGCAGCCAGAATGCCAAGCCAAGAAAGATGAACAGCTCTGAGGCAGCAGATGACAACCCATCATCCCAGGACACCTGTCTACCTCAGAAGCCCTCTTCCCTACCCCACCCAAGGTCAACTGATGCCCACCAAGTCAGCTGGAAGCAGTTTTGGGGAGAAACAACGCCCCATGCCTGCTCATCTGCCATCTTTTATAAAAACAAAGAGTCCAGGATGATAGGAATTCCAGCCACACCCCCATGATTGGACAAGGCCTGGTTGGACACTTAGTCATTTCTGCCTAGTCATTTCTGGGTCATATGTCCTATATAACCCATGTGCTGCATGGTCACATAAATTGCACTCAGCATGACCACGTGATCTATGCACATGCATGGAGTAGCCACGTGGGCCCTTGTGCACCTGTGCTGGGTGGTCCTTAAAAGACGGATCCCATGTCCCCTCCCCCTTCTCTTCACATGTCTTTTCAGCAGTCCTGAACACATCTATCCCTTTCTCCTTGTCTTAATAAAACTCTTGTTAGTGGGTTTTGTTGTGTTCCATGACTTTTCCTCGCAGGGTAAGAGCACCACTAAAACCAACCATTGCCATTCACATGAGCCCACCACTCCCCAGTCCTTAGTAAAACACAACTCTCCCAACACCAGAAATCGCAATGGCATTGGCCAGCCTGACTTCTGTTCCTGCTTCAGCTGCACTGACAGGATCCTCTTCTGACCAGTCCTTCCCTCAGAAGCCTCCACCAGAGCCTATGCATAACTGAACAATTTCTAAGAGTCAAGGCTTCGTCTCAGGATGTCCCACCCACTAACGCCACCTGGGGAATGCAGAGAGAGCTGAGTGCCCAGCCAGAACCTCACCCCTACTCTTGAGCATCTGCTGAAGGGGCCTTTTGTTGTGATCACTCTCTGCCCTCCTATATGTCTCTTTCCTACATCCAAGGAGTATTCTGAACTCCAAGTCTCCCTCCACAGTTCCACAACAGGATATGGAGCCTGTGTCCCCTGATCTCTATGGGAAAATAGAATCCTGGTGTCATCAACAGCAGCACATGAACACACAGGCATCATAGTGGACACTGGGCAGCCCAAGTACAATATTTCACTTCCCTGATGCTACAGCACCCTGTCTACCCTTTCCCACTGATGTGTTCTTTCTTACCCCTGTACCAATGGGAAGGGAACCCAATCACAGTGGACCCTGTGGCTGCATTCCTCCTGAGCTGCACCTGGCCTGGCTACAGAGAGTAGCACCTAGTGCTAATCCATCCTTTGTTTAATCAATATCTTTTGTTTCTCTAGCTTCCCTATGTGATTCTTGTCTGAGAGTCTCCTAAGGATACAAAGCCTATGCAAAACTTGGTTCAGGAAACACAGAAAACCATGGTACCTGAGAAACTAAGGAATTTGCACTTGGCATTGTATTTTGGGGGACTCCTTTCAGGTTGTTTTGAGCATATGGAAATTAACTGGCTAAACTGTAGAGAGTTTAACAAAGAGAAATAAAAATGGAGAGAAATAAAAATGCCTGAGGCAAAGGGAAGGTGCTTCCGTCCTTCCAGGCTGGACCCCCCTGCATCTATGAAAGGCTAGATTCTTTCTTAAGATGCCTCTGAGTCTTCTTTCCACAGATCCACGTGAACCCACACACCCATGCCACAACAAACAGTGATGATCATCTTCCTTACAGCAAACTATCAGTGTACAATTTGCAGTGAACGTCAACATCTGCTATGCTCATCCCAATAGACACCTTCTCTCCTCTGCACCTCCTGCCTGACCCTCCCTGGCAGACATAGCCTATATGGGCTAAACCCGACCCTAGAATGAATCCTATCCACATCTCACCCTGACCTGACTAGGAGATAGTTGGTGGAGACTTGATACAAAGCTGAATGCTAGGTGGGTGAAGCTTTGTGAAGGACGTTGGATTTTATATATGAATAGTGGGCCTGGTCCATACAGGAAGAGCAGAATGAGATGCAAATGTTAAAGGAGTTTTTAATTTCATTTTAACAAGGAGGAACCTTATAAGACCTGCAAGCTGAAGCCATACAAAATCCTAGTACAAAGGAGCGGTGAGCATCAAGTCTCTTCTAGTTGAAGAATTATTGGTAACTAATAGCTGATGGGAGAGGAGAGTCAGTTTTCTTTAAAGGTGTGGTCTCCGGTAGGTTGACCAAGCTCCAGTAGAAGGCCACACACCTATATATGGGCAACACAAATTGGACTTGATGGCTTGTATGTGTGTAATTTTTTTTAATGTTTTGTTTTAATTAAAATGCAATTACAACATTTCCCCTTCTTCTTTCTCCAACCTCTGCAATGTACCTTCCCTTGTTCTCTCTCAAATTCATGGCCTCTTTTTCTTCAATTGTTGTTACACACACACACACACACTTTCCTAAATATATAAGTACAACCTGTTCAGTCATATGTGTTTGGTTGGAACTTCCATCTTGCCCCTGCATGATCCAGAAAGCCCCATTCCTGTTTCTCCAAACCCCGCCCACACAGAGAATCTCTGAACAAAGGGAAGGCACCAAAAAGCCCAGTTCTGCATTCTTGGAGGCTATTGCAGCTCCTCCCCTGGAGTGGCCAGCCACCCAAGTCCCCACCTAAAGTGGTCAGCTTTTGACCATGCTTAGGTACAAACCCAGCTTGTGGTAGACACATCATCACCCCTAGCCTACAACCTATATAATCTCCCTGCCTTAGTTTGGGTGTGCAGCTTCTCTAGCCTTGATCTCTGGAACTGGATAACCTGCCCAGGAGTTGCTTTGCTCGAATAAACCTGTAGTTACACTTTTCCAACTTGGCTTGATCTGATTTACTGTGTCAGTAGAAAAAAAAAACTATTATGGGAGGGGCGAAAACCTATTGGTATTTATATGATTGAGGAGCTGGTCACTTGATATAACCAATTTGGAGGATCTTCCTGGGAAAGACTTTCTCCCACTTTCAACATTTTTTAGTTGCCTGCAGTTCTTTGTCTAGGAACAGGGCCCTGGGATTTCCTCTGTCCTCGATAGCATGTCTGCTGGTGTCATCCTTGTTCCAGTCTTGTTTAGGAGCCATGTTGTCGAGACTAACAATTTAGGAGACACAGCAAGCTTCCTGTTCCTCTGGCTCTTACAGTCTTCCCACCCCATCTTCTGTGATGTTTCCTGAACCCTAAGCACAGGAACTTAAATACAAAAACTGAAGTACAGGAGTCCTGTTGTAGATGAATCAGCGGGGGCTGTGCACCATATAATCATGTTCTCTGCATTTTGATTGGTTGTGGTTTCCCATCATGGTTTCCATCTATTGCAAAAAGAAGCTTCTTTGACGAGAGGTGAAAGCTATACTGATCTATGGGTATGAGGAAAAATATTCAGAATACAGGTAGGAATTGTGTTGATTTGGTAAAGTGGTGGCAGTAGGTTCCTCTCCAAGATCCAAGTTCTCTCTAACCCTCGGTTGTTGCCTAGGTTTACGGTACCAGGTGTGGTTTTCTTCTTGTTGAACACATCTTAGCTACAATTAGAGAGCTGTTATTTACCAGCAAGATGTGAGTGCATTATTGCACCCTTGGGGTTCTTGTGTCGTGCTGATCATTATTGTTCATAGAGATCACGGATGGTTTTAAAGGGAGAGAGAGAGAGAGAGAGAGAGAGAGAGAGAGAGGACAAAAGTTGAGTGGGTCAAGAAAGGGGAGATGGACCTGGTAGGAGTTGGGGGAGGGAAATAAATATGATCAAAATTAATTGTACAAAATTCTCAAAGAACTAAGAAGGAAAGAAAGAAAAAAGAGAAACCTTCAAGACATTAACAGGCTCCATGAACTTAGAAGAAGCCACATTTTCTCTGAGCACTTCTAATGAGTCTGGTCCTAGGGTCCAGACACTTGTTCTTCTTTCCCATTTTTCTCCTGTGTTGTGTATGGAGCTTGTGACCTGACTTTGAGAAGTGATGGAGAAAGTCAGAGCACCTCTGTCCTCTGCCAGTAGCCAGCCTAGCTCCTGAACTTTCTCCCTGGGTACCCTCTCCAACTAGTATATCCTGCTGTAAGTGGCCCAAGATCAATATCTTTTCCTCGTTCCTCCCCAGGTTCCTTTTCTGGCCTAACTCGGACCTGCTTACCAGGTCTCTCCTGGAGATCTTTCTGGAGCTGTCCACCACCCACTCAAATGTTTTCTACCCCATCCCTGCCAGGGCTCAACTGCAGCTGGAAAGAACCTGCCAAGCCCTGGCAGTCCCGTAGCCCACTTTTATTATTATTATTATTATTATTATTATTATTATTATTATTATTACATAGACTCTTATATTATTTAAACTGTTTGGCCTAATGGCTCAGGCTTCTAACTATCTAGTTCTTACATCTTAAATTAATCCATTTCTATAAATCTGTACCTTGCCACATGGCTCATGGCTTACCAGTATCTTACATGTCGGTACTCATGGCAGTGGCTGGCAGCATCTCTTGACTCAGCCTTCCTGTTCCCAGAATTCTCTTCTCTGCTTGTCCCGCCTATACGTCCTGTCTGGCTACTGACCAATCAGCATTTTATTTATACAGAGTGATATCCACAGCACTTCCCCTTTTCTTTTTTTTCAAAAAGGAAGGTTTTAACTTTCACATAGTAAAATTACATATAACAAAACAATTATCAAGCAGGAATTACAGTTACAATATCTAGTCTATTTATAATATCTAGTCTATTTGTATTTGGCAAAATTAAAGAAGATGTCCTATCAATCCTATATTTGTGAGTCTAAGCTTTCATATCTAACTTATCCTTTATCATAACTAAGGAAAATTATAACTATCTAGTCTTCAACTACATCAAAGACCTCAGAAGGATATAATATTACCTGAGAAATGGTAGACGTACACAAGCAACTTTCGGGAGTCTTGCGAGAGTAGACAGAGACAGCTGACAGCTTGGACAGTTATCCAAAGATCCTTTGTAAAGTTGGGGCATCTGTCTTCAGCCCACAGGTCTAGAGTCTCCCAGTCACTTTTCTCTGTGTCCTGTAGAATGTTTGGCAGTTTCCTCTGCAAAGCAGGAACCTGAAGGACCATTTTGCCAATCAAAGTTCAATGGTCACCTTCCTATGGGTCCTACATGTCCAGTTGATCAAGCAGTCTAGGCAAGAACAGTTTCTTGCCCAAATGGCTATTTTTGCCAAGAAGAAGATAAACTCCATATAGAGTGTCTTTGATGCCCATCCTCCTCTCTGAAGTAAATTAGTGCTGCCAGGAGCAGACATGTCTCATTGTCTAGAAAGTCTAAATTTTTTAAAACATTTTAAATGCCATATTCTGTAGGTCTTTGAAGTATTTGAAGATTACCTATCTATCTAAAATATATCTATGTATACCTAGAAAACTTAACATGACTATAAGTTTGACTATCATAGAAGACTAATTGTTCCATTACAATTTAAATGAGTTGTATAAACATAATACCTTAAACAAGAGTAAAAATACATGTATAGTATAACAAAATTAACTTTAAATTTGTATCAATAAACTAAAATCCATAGCAATGTAAAACATTTCAAACAAGTTGTTGCCCTTTAAAAGTAGGTTCATTAATCTACCCTTTCATCCTATCATATCTATATCATATCCCCTTTTTTTTCTTTAGAAAGAGATTGCATTTATAATCAACCTGTTTTAAATAAAAATATTGGTTTTTCTCTGTCCCACACCAGAGGGCTCTTCTGATTTGGGACACAAGAATCTCTTAACCTTTTCTTTTAGCAATATGCCTGGGTTTAGAGAAGGAGTGAGCCAATTCCATCTCCAAAGCCAGCTTGGTATATTTGGGAATTTGGGTGTAGCTTCTCTTACTACTTCCTGCTAGAGGGGGTGCTGTATCTTATGGGGACACAAAGAAAATTTTAGGATTATGGAGTAGTCCATGAGGGTGTATCATCTGAGCCAGTTGCCTTGAAACCATTCTGGATGTTGGATCATCTGGGCCATGGTCTCATTGGAGACTTTTCCAGGGGTCTTGGCTGGTCAAACCATCATGATGTATCTTAATCTGGAACTAATCCATCGCCTCTGGCTTTCTGTGGAAACAAAAGCAGAGCCTCCTTTCCAAAGCAACATATCCTTAGATCCAAGTTTTGAAGTCAAGGTATCTTTAAAATATACATATTGCCTTAATTCAACAGCTTTTACAATCAAATGTTTTTCTGCAGTTTAGAATCCCAAAGACAACACAATCCAGATTCTCTGTGTGATATCTATCTTTATGTGGCTTATTTTTTATACTACCTTTGCTGTCTCTTTAAAGACTTTATTTTTAAAAACTATGTATTTTTTTATATAACTGTATATATTCCTTTTTCTCTCTCTTCCAAGCCTACATATATTTTTACACACATTGTAAACTATTCCATCTGGATCTGCCTTATTGTGAATCTCTTGCTTTAAACTGCAGCGTTTCTAAGACTGAAATGGCAGCTATAGCTGATGACTCTGCCCCCGTCAGCTTCCCAACATGGTGGTGGTACAGTTTACTGCCAGCTCTGGGTCTGGAGCCATGTGTACCATCAACTATCAGAAGCAGTTCTATCAAATCAGCATGTAGCCCAGAAACCTTTTTTTTTTTTTTTTTTTTTTTTTTTTTTAACTAGCAAAGGCTAAATCCACCACACAGCAGCAGCATAATGTGCCACTTGGAGATGCCTCCTTCCTACCATACTGCAGGTCAAGCTCGCACGCCATGAACCCGCCACAGTAGCTCAAACCTGCAGGCTGCCACTAACTTGGGAGAACTAACTAGGAAGCTGTTTTTAGCTCCATTTTACAATCTTGTTTCTCAGGTTTTAGGCGGAAACTCTTGCCCCATGTTGGGTGCCATTTGTAGGTGGAGAGCTTCTCTCCAGCTCCCGCCAAGCCTTGGCAGTCCTGCAGCCCACTTATAAAATAAACACACAGACTCTTATATTATTTAAACTGTTTGGCCTAATGGCTCAGGCTTCTAACTATCTAGTTCTTACAACTTAAATTAACCCATTTCTATAATTCTATACCTTGCCACATGGCTCGTGGCTTACCAGTATCTTACATGTTGGTACTTATGGCGGCAGCTGGCATTGTCTCTTGACTCATTCTTCCTGTTCCCATAATTCTCTTCTCTGCTTGTCCCACCTATACTTCCTGCCTGGCTACTGGCCAATCAGCATTTTATTTATACAGAGCGATATCCACAGCACTCAACAGAAACTGTGAGGTCCAGGGCCTCGTCTGACTGTCTCCCTGGAGTATATTTTGAGCCTCCAAGGAGGTGGCATTGTCCTGGTCTTGAGGCTGTGATATCAGTTGTGACTATGTGTTGGAAGAGTTCCTATTTCTTATGTGGCTTTATGCTTCATGAGAAACACAGGTTCTTTTCTCATCCTGAGGAATATCCTATAGACTTGGACAAAGGTCATCAAGGGTGATCTTAACAGCACTACCTGGAACTCCCTTTGTGCCACATTGATCCTGATTTTTCCCAGTCTCTACGCCAGACATCTCTTATTGAAGGTCTAAAAAACACCCTTTATGTAGGAACCATGTATTTGAGAGGACAAGCTCCAAGATTAGTCCCTGCCAATCCAGGCATAAGCAATGTTGGCACCCAGAACTTCCTGGGCAATTCCTCTGCCATCCTGAGGGCTCAGATGTCCTGGTGCTGGTTTGGAAACATACAGCAACTCTGGCCCTGGACAGTGTCCTTTGGCTGTTATGTGCAGGGGCACCACACATCCTGGTAGTTGCTGGGGCACAGTCTACTATCTTCATGATCCTCCAAAGTCAGAATTGAAGGGGAGCGGCGTCATATAACCATAAAGTCACAGGGTGCTGAAGTCAAAGGGGAGTGTGGCTTACATGCCAGGCAAGAGTGATAGATCCTGCAGAACCTGGGAAGTCCTGGGCCACTCGGAAGTGACCTTGGACTGTTTCTTGGTTATGTTCCTTGTAGTCTTGGAGAATTGTCTGCTTCAGTTCCATCACTGAGGAGAGGATCCACTTCATCTGTGGGGAAGGGTAGATAAGGTTGACCTTTCCCACCTGCAGTCACCTCCAGCCATGTGGTGATCCAGGGACACTAGAACCATCGTCATGCCCCTCCAGCAATGTGAGTGAGCCAGGAACAACTCCTACCCTCTGTGGGTGAGTGTTTTGTTAGGGTTTCCATTGCTGTGAAGAGACACCATGACCATGGCAACATATAAAATGGAAACCATTTAATTGGGACTTGCTCCCAGATTCAGAGGTTTAGTCCATTATCAGTATGGTGGGAAGCATGGTGGCACACAGGCAGACATGGTGCTGGAGAGAAGCTGAGAGTTCTACATCTAGATGGGCGGGCAACAGAAAGACAGCAACGCTGGGCCTGGCTTAGCCATTTGAAACCCCAGAGCTCACCCCCAGTGACAGACCTCCTCCAACAAGGCCACACCTACCCCAAAAAGGCCACACT
This sequence comes from Peromyscus attwateri, assembly GCA_902168425.1. Taxonomy (NCBI): domain Eukaryota; kingdom Metazoa; phylum Chordata; class Mammalia; order Rodentia; family Cricetidae; genus Peromyscus; species Peromyscus attwateri. The sequence goes on from CABHPP010108799.1 coordinate 34,111, forward strand.
TACTCCAGCAAGGCCACATCTCCTAACGCCACTCTCTAAGCATTCAAATATATAAGCCTGTTGGGGCCATTCTTATTTAAACCACCACATTCCACTCCCTGGCCCCCATAAGCTTGAACCATATCATAATTCAAAAATGCATTCAGTCAAACTTCAAAAGTCCTGTAGCCTATAACAGTCTCAACACAGTTTAAAAGCCCAAAGTTCAAAGTCTCTTCTGAGACTGATGGCAATTTCTTAACTGTAATCCCTTGTAAAATCAAATGAAAAAGCAGATCACATATAATGACACAAGATATATATTATCATTCCAAATGGGAGGAAATTCCACAATTTCTTTCTTGTATTCTTGACTCTAAAGCCAGAACCACATGGCCAAAGCTGCCAAGTTCTTCAGCTTGCTTGGGCTGGAGCTTAGTTCCTTCATTCAAATATATTTCCACCAGTTTTCTGTTTTTGATGGTTTCACTGCCTAAGCTTGACTGCCTTGGAGCTCACTCTGTAGACCAGGGTGGCCTCAAACTCAGCGATCCTGCCTCTGCCTCTTGAGTGCTGGCAATAAAGGTATGCACCACCATGCCTGGCTCTAAACTTTTCTTTAATTCCCTTTGACAATTAGAATCTTTGCTGGGAGGGGTCTTGCCCTGAGACCACCGCCCCCTTTATTCCATTTAGCCTCAGGCTTTGATCTGTTTATCTACTTGAAGACGGGATTTAGCTAAATCACACCTCCTAATGTTCCTTTTCTCCTCAAACTGCACATTTATATTTTCCTTGCTCAGCTTGTTCCTCTTCATTATCGATTTGCATAAGAGTGACCACTAATAACCAAGTAACACAGCCGATATCAGGCTGTTTTGACATCTCCTCTGCCAATGCCATTTATCCAAAACTCTTCATTTAGCCCCAGGTCGACCTTTTGGACAAGGGCAGAAAACAGCCACATTCTTTACTAAAATATCACAAGAACAATATTTAGGAAACTTACAAATACTCATCTCTGAAACCACTGGAGCCGGGCCATCATAATTTTCATTGTTCTCAGCACCACTGTCTTCTCTGCTCCTTATAAATACCTATTTATTAATAAATAAATTGGCCCATTAAATACCACTTAAGCATTGAACTGCTTTCCTAATTCCCAGTCCCAAAAATCCACATTCTGTGAAGAAACATGGTCAGATTGGTCACAGCAATACCAGACTCCTGGTACAGCTTCTGTCTTGGTCACTGTTCTATCACTGTGAAGAGACACCATGACCATGGCAACTCTTATAAAATGGAAAACATTTCACTGGGGCTTGATCACAGATACAGAGGTTTAGTCCCTCATCATCATGACAGAAACCATGGTGGCACACAGGCAGCGCAGACGTGGTGCTGGAAAGGAGCAGAGAGTGCCACATCGGGGTAGGCAGGCAGCAGGAAGAGAGCAACACTGGGCCTGGCTTGAGCATATGAGACCCCAAAGCCCACCCCCCAGTGACACACTTCCTCCAACAAGGCCACACCTCCTTCAACAAGGCCACACCTCCTAATGCCATTCTCTAAGCATTCAAATATATGAGCCTATGGGGGCCATTCTTACTCATACCACCACAGTGAGCCAGGGACTACCACCTCTAGCCATGTGGGAACCTGGAGGATGCTGCGGAGGAAAAGAGAAGACACAGTGGATGACAGGGTGAGGACAGGGCTGGGAACAGCAAAGGAACATGGAGCATCGGGCAAGCAGTGTGCGGGCAAAGTGGGGACGACTTGATGGGAAGCACAGAAACAAAATTAGGAGAGAATGGCCGGCGTGGGACAAGCTTGGTGCCGTGGTTTGAATAAGAATGGCCCACACAGGCTCATAGATTTTAATGCTTAGTCACCAGGGAGTGGCACAATTTTAAAGAAAGGATTAGGAATATGGCCTTTTTGGAGGAAGTGTGTCACTGGAGATAGGCTTTAAGGTTTCAAAAGCTCAAGCCAAGCCCAGAATCAATCTCTCTCTCTCTCTCTCTCTCTCTCTCTCTCTCAGCATATGGATCAGAACATAGTACTCAGTTACTGCTCCAGCACCTGCCTGCCTGCATGCTGCCATGCTCCCTGCCATGATGATAATGGACTAAGCCTCTGAAACTGTAAGCAAGTACCAATTACATGCTTTCTTTCATTTGAGTTGCCTTGGTCATGGTGCCTCTTCACAGCAGTAGAATAGTAACTAAGACAGTTGGGTAGTATGGAGACAATGTGGGGGATCTGGGTACATTGTAGGCAGAGCATAAAAAAGGCATGAGAGTATAGAAAACAGCATGGGAAGGTACTGGAGAAATCATGGTACATAAAAGGTATACCAGGCAGGTATCATATGACACTCTGAGGGCTAGCCTAGGACACTCTGAGGAAACCATAGGGATAGTATGGGGAAACATGGCCACAGTGTGGAGACAGAATGGTAACATGGAGACAATGGTAACAACTTGGAAGATCTGTATGGACAGTGTGTAGACAGCTTGGGGACAGTATGGACATTGTGGGGACAGTGGGGGAAGACTGAGGCGATGGTATTGCCAACTGTGAAGAGTGTGGCAGTGGTGCTGTAGCACATGCTGAGCAGGAAGAGGCTGATGAAGATGGTGATGGTCGTCCAGAGCCCGTCCAGCTCCCCGTCCTGGGCCTCTGCACAGGTCTTGTCCAGTTCCAGCTCTGCACAGAAAAGGAGAAGCCAGTGTTTGCAGTAACAAGGTAGGGCTAGGGTGATTTTCTGTGTGGCAGAGTAGGTCTTTGAGGAGGCAAGCGAGGTAGGAGCAGCTAAGGTGAGTGAGTAGACCCCTCTTGGGGGCCAAGTCTGCCTTCTGCCCTCCCTGGGCCAGCAGGCTCAGTTCCCAAAATTGCTCCATCTCTGTCCCTGGGCTCAGCCAGACATGCAGGGTCTGATGGTGATCTGGACTGTGAAGAAACTCTCCTTGTACGCCTACCCCCTCATTACTAAATCTGACTAGGCTGAAACAGAGCCTGTGACCCTTGAGGACAGTGGCTATGAAGCCCTCCTGACCTACTGTCTGTCCCCTGGTGACCAAGCCCAGAGAGTCAGAGTGATGGCAGAGCCTGTGTCTGGTGATGCTTGGATGCCAGCAAGGGTCCACAGTGGGAAGTGAGCCAGACAACTTGCTATGAAGGATCAGCGATTGTATGGAGTGGGAATGCAGGCCTGAAGGTCCAGGAATAGATTGGACCCCTCTAGGTCTATTTGTATTATTGGCAGACTGGGGTGGAAATTCTTAGAAGATGACAGTTGTGTCTGTCTCAGATGACCTACATGTGGATGTTGAGTAGGATTCTGTGAGTGGACCTGGAATTGAACATGGTGTCCATTACCAGCTGATATGTATTCATTGTACGCACAGGTGTGTGTATAGGTGCTGCATATACTGGGTGATGCTCAGCTAGTTTGTTCACATGGATGTGGCCTGAGTGTAGACTAAGCAGTCCTATTAAATAAAAACCATAGAGCCAAATATAGGAGTGAAAGACTTAGAGATCAGAGAAGACACCAGCCAACCTTAACTCACCAACTCTGCAGCTTCCAAACGTGTGTTACTTCCTGTCTTACCCATGCCTTTATTGCCTTGCTGTTCTGCCCTCCCATTGACTATCTAGCCCAGCTACCTCACTTCCTTGTCACTACCTGTCTGTAGAGACCTCCAGGTCTCTATGGTTGGGTCTGGGATTAAAGGCATATGTCACCACACTTGGCTCTGTTCCCTAGTGTGTCCTTGACCACACAGAGACCCTGCCTGATAAGTCATCAGATTAGGGCATGTGCTACCACTGCCTGACTTCTATGTTTACTTAAAATGGCTTGCTATTTCCTCTGATCTCCAGGCAAACTTTTTTTTTATTAACATACAAATAAAATATCACCACACCTGAGCATCCATGTGAGTATCCAGACTGTAGTACTGCTCTTCCCAGGGCTAATCTGTGTCGTGTGCACTTCCATGTCATCTATCTATCAGCTAAACTGGACTCTTGGGTCACCCTGACTCACATCCACCACCACACATGTGCTTGATGGTCAGTAAGATCGTGAGCATATCCTCCAGCTTTGTTGGGGGAAGAAGAAGACAAGTAGTCCACCTAGGATTTCAGGAGCTGGTCAGCTCCTGGGGCTGGAGAGCAAGGCATAGTAACTCATCTGAACACTTAGGACACTTGTGAGTAGTGCGCCCAGAGCTTCTGGGCTCTGCAGGGAGAAAGCTTAGCATTACTGGTGTATGAAGACAAGGCACCAAGCTCAGGAGAGAAGAGTTTGGCCCTGGCATGGGCTCAGATTAGACCCCTCCTGGATATTATCCTCGGTAAGTCAAGACCTCCTGTCCACCTCTGTGTGTCCGAGGTACAGAACATGAGTGTTTGGCCCAGAGGATCACTCCTCATGCAGGAGGAGCACAAGCTCCAGGAGAGAGAAAGGGGAGTCCTTGCTTCCCTCGGCTTAGTGTTCTTCCGGAACTGAGAGGACGACCCCAGCATCACTTCCAGGGAACCTGGTCTCTCCTGACTATGCTCTCGCTCACTCTCTTGTCCACCCTGATCTGCTAGCTGGATGGACTCCACTGCGGGTGATGGTCTGGCTGGGCTAGGGGAGGAGGCAGAGAGGCTGCTGCGCTTGCAGGAAATCCCAGGGTAAAATGGGAGTGTTAAAGTGCATGGATGCCTCTTCATAGGCAGAGATTGTATAAGTTTTTTCCACCCAGAAGGCTGGGAGTGGATAGCCTAGTGACCTTTGTGCTATCTGTATGACTGAGACCAACCCAGATCCCTACCCCCAAGACTCTTAAGATGTCACATGTTGTTAGTCTATAGAGCCCATCTTTATGGAAGTTGTCACTTGTACTTTACAAAGACTTTCAATGCAGGCATGTCTTAAACTTTGTTGTACACATGGGACTGAGTTAATTATCAACAGGAAACCTTTTTCCAAATTATACTGTACTTAAATATACCTAAAATAAACTGCCCTGGGTTAGACCCTCGAAGTTTAAATCAGCATTGGCCACTGAGTTGTGTTGAACTGAACTTCTTTCTTACTTCACACACATTGACATTCGGCTGGCTGTGGTGTTTGCAGAGGCCCCCACACCGAATGCTTGTGGGCACATTCAATGAGCTGTTGAAGGAGTAGAGCCCAGACTTTAGGACAGATAAAAAGGTCACTAGACATAGCTAGAGCTCCAGGGCATGGTCACTGACCAGGCAGCCAAGGGTCACTGTAGACCCAAATGTGTCCCCACAGCTAGGGCTCAGGTATAAGACAGATGCTGCCATAGTACTTGATACAAGAGAAGGAGAGTGTGTAATCATGCTGCCAGACATGACTGAGCACATGCACTTGGAAACTCTCAGTCCTCAGCTTCCTCAGGGCCCTAGCCTTCTGTAAATCTCAAGCAGGGTCCAGAACTGGGCTCGTAGGTATTACATGCACACCTGATGAGCTCTACCTGCCTCATCTTCATTCGTTTTAACCTACAGATCACCAGGCTAGGCCAACTCTGTGGCAATCTGAGCTCATCCCATCCCCAGTCCACATCCAGAAAGTTGCTGGACTAGCTGTCCAGGAAGGCTCTCTATCTACCACTCTGATGCCTTTTCCTCCTGTGCTTCATGGTTACAGAGATGGTCCATGTCAGTGTTCAATGACCAACCCCAGCCAGCTCAGCTCAGGGGCCTTCAGACCCTTCCCCATTTCTGCCTGCCCTTGGCTCTTTCTATTTCTTAGGTAGCTTGTCTCACTCTGGCCTACTAGTCCCTTACTTGACTAGTGGTTCTTGTTCTCAGGGCCCCTGAGCTCTCAACAATCCCAATGCCCCAGCCCTGGCTTTGTCCTGAAAGCTGTGTCTTCTCCAGTTGGCACTGAGACAACCAGCACCCTTTCTACTGTATGGACCCACATCCTGCCCTGATACAGCCCACCAGGAGCCTCCTCCTCAGCCCATGCCCCAGCCTAGCCCTCCCAAGCTCCTAAATTTGTGTTCTGGGTCTCAGCCTTGGAACTCAGAACTCTCAGATCTTCTTCGGCTTCCTGAGGTTCGCATCAGCATCCTATGCTACAGTTTTCCAGCATGGGAGCCCTGACCGTCCTGTCCTCCCAGGCCGAGACCTGTTTCTTGTTCTCTGCAGAGCATCTTCCTGATGAGGTCTTCCTAACCTCCTGGCTCCCCACCTTTCTCGTACCCTTCACAACACCTCTGCCTTCTTTTCCCTACACTGAGTCAGTGTCACTGAGCCCAGAGAAACACCTTACCAGCCCCAGCCCTTCAGGATGGGGTGGGCCCTCACCCTCTCAGAGGCTGGCCAGTCCCTTGGCCCCTCTGGCCCTGCACCACTCCCTTCAGTCCTAGGCACCACTGGCCTCCCTTTCCCCCTTCCTGCACCCACCCTCCTCCAAACTCTGAATGAGCTCCTTCCTCCACTCTGTGGGAGCCGCTGCCCTGTGCATCTCACTGTTACAGCAGGTTGGATCCCCCGGTTCCACATCCTCATGAGCCCCTGGCATCAGCACTGGAATCCCTGTTCCACAGCTGCAATCCATCAGGTTCCCATGGCAATGCCAGTGTTAGGAACCTTGTGGACCAGGTGACCAGGTCCCCTCTTAATTTTCCCGAGGGCTCCTCCTGAGTCCCAGCATGGCTTCTCTCTGTAGCCAAGATTTCTCCTTCTTGAAAACTCAGCCAGAGCCCCGAGCCTCTTCCTTTTGCCATTCAGTTTGTACTCCATACTCTGTCACAGCCCTTAGTCTTTTCCCTGTGCCTCGGGCTTGTCTGGGTTTTCTTGAGATAGCCCTAGCCAGAGACAGCGACAAGGAGAGATGGTCACCAAGACTGGTCTTAGGTCAGACCTGAATGAGAGGCCCAGGTAGTCTCCAGGAAAACTTCTCCAATGAGGTAGTCAGGAAAGAGTGGGCATAATCACTCAACCTCAACCAGCCCAGAGACCCCTGAAAGCCCAGGTGCACAGTCTCAAGGGTACCGCCTCACCCACCCCCACACATCCACATGAAGCAATCTCAGTCAGGTTGGACTCTCCCTCACCCCCTAACACAGAAACCCCCAGAATAAAGGGGAACTTCAGGAAATGCCTTAAGCCACCCACTGCCAATCCTGTTCTTAGTCATGCATGGGGAGGAAGTGGGGTGGCATTCGCATCTCTGGGACAAGGGCTGTGACTCTGGGAAAGACAAGAGAAAGCCAGAACCAAAACAGGAAGAGAAGCAGTTGCTTTCAAGGCTTCCACATAGGAGTGGGTTCAGCAGGGACCGGAGCTGTGAAGGGAGAGGACCAGAGACTGGGGGCATCCCTGGCCCTTCTGGGTCTTTGAGTCATCATATCACAGGAGACTGGGAAGGAGTTGACAGACCAACCCTGACAGAAGAAGCCTGGGTTCCTGCCTGCAGCCTGGTGTCAACCAAGCAGACTCTGGGAGCCCGAGGACAGAAGCACAGCAAGCAACTGGAGCTGCGCACACCCACATCAGACCGGCCAGCGGAGGCCTCAAAGAGGCGATAGGATATGGCAGAAAGCCTGAGGGATGGGTTTGGCCTGGACTACAGGTTGATAGAGCCCAGACACTGAGCCAGTGAGGAAAAGAGAGCCAACGGGGAGACAACATTGCTGCAGAGGCCTGTGGTAAGGAAACAGGAGAGTGGGGAGAGTAACATCCAGGAGCTCATCTGGGAATGCCTCTAAGCCTGCTGGGAAAAGATGAGAGCCAAAGCAGGTACTCTGGGGTGCAACGATTAATCCCAGCATCCAAGAGAAACACCAGAAATAAAGCTAATCCTTAACTGAAAGAAGGAAAGACAAGATAGAGAGAAGCCCAAGGAGCTCGAAGGACCAGGCAGGACAGCTTCAGGTGAGCTGTGGAGAACAGAGTGCTGGAGGAGGCAGAGCAAGCCCAGGAGATCAGGGAACCAGCAGAGCAGCTACATGGGGCTCCTGTGGGTAGGAGTCTGGCTGGATAGAGAAACCCCAGAAACTCAGGGAACAGGCTTAACAGCTGTCATGGGGCTGAGGGGTGTGCAAGCATGGGTCACCGAGCTGAACTGCCAGAATTCAAACAAAGATAAATGGGAATGCTAGGGGTCTAAGACTGAACAGCTACTCAGGGCTGGGTAGATAGGAGGGTTAGGGGTCAGGTCATCCCCAGGAGCACAGGAAGCCAAACTTGGCAGATAAAGGTAACCTGGGGCAAGCAGGAGTGTTGGGGACCAAGTTGAGCAGATGCAGAAAAATTGGGGCAGGTGGGAGTTAGAAATGGGGACACAGGCTGACCAGTACATGGCAACTGGGGTTGATAGAAGAGCTGGGGTCCAGGGCATTCCGGGAAGCTCAGTGGACCATGCTGAGGTACACAAGGAAATTAGGGGAAACAGTGCTGGGAACTCAGTTCCTCTCCCAGGACCTTAGGGAACCAGGCTGAGTAGCAAAGGGGAGCTGAGGCCCATGACAGAGCTAGGAGGAGACACAGGGAAGTCCCAGGATTCTGGAGATCAGTTCTATCAGCTACAGAGGAGCTGGAACAGGTAAGAGTGGTGGACCAGGCCTAGCAGCACAGGGGAGCTGCAGGGGGTTGGGCACACTGGGGCTAGCTGGGTAACCACAGGAATTCAGGACCAAGACAAAACAAATGAAGATGGCCTGGGGACGGGTGGGAATGCTGGGTACCTAGGCTCGCCCCAAGAGTTTAGGGAACCAGGCTGAGTAGCTACAGGGCTGATCTGATGCCCACAATAGAGACACCTAAGGGCTCAGAGCTCAGGTCAAACTCCCTTCTGAGCTAAGAACAGCACAGGGGAAGGACGAGAGGCAGGAATTACCAAGTCATCCTCTGGAGCCTAGTGGAGTAGCCAGGACTGTGGATAGCAAGCCAACAGGAGTAAGACTGGTGAGGCCAGCAAGGGCAAGTGACAGAGGTCTGATCGGACACCATTCCAGGCCAAGATGAGCATTACAGGGGAGTGAAGCAGGCAGAAGTGGTAGGGATCATCTGAGAAGCTCGGGGAAGCCAGAGTACGTGGAGAATCTGGAGAGTCCGGGAGGCCTGAAGAGTTCAGAAACCAAGAAGACTACACACCTACAAGAGAGAGAAGGCAGGTGAGGGGGAGAAGGGGTTGAGAAGCCACAGTGGAGTCAGGATGTATAGGAAGTGAACAGTTACAGGGAAACTGGAGCAGATCAGAGTGTGGGGATCTAGGCAGAGCAGCTAGAGGGGATCTGGGGTGGGGGACCACATTAAGCTAATACAGGCGAGCTGGGGGATCCTGGCTAAGTAGACACAGGGGAGCTGGGAAATGTAGTAGTGAAGGATTCTAGGCTTGGCAGTTTCTGGGAATCCTAACTGGGAGGAGTGTGGGGACCTGGCTGAGCAATTACCAGGGATCTGGAGCTGAGAGGTGTATAAGGTACCAAGCTGAACAGCTGAAGAGGAGCTGAGGCATTTGGGGGTGTAGGGGACTAGGCTGAGCAGCTACAGGGGAGCTGAGGCAGGAGGATGTGCAGGGAACCAGGCTGAGCAGCTACAGGGGAGCTGAGGCAGGAGGATGTGCAGGGATCCAGGGGAGTTGAGGCAGCAGGATGTGCAGGGAGCCAGGCAGAGCAGCTATAGTGAAGCTGAGGCAGGAGGATGTGCAGGGATCCAGGCTGAGCAGCACAGGGGAGCTGAGGCAGGAGGATGTGCAGGGATCCAGGCTGAGCGGCTACAGGGGAGCTGAGGCAGGAGGATGTGCGGGGAGCCAGGCAAAGCAGCTATAGTGAAGCTGAGGCAGGAGGATGTGCGGGGAGCCAGGCTGAGCAGCTACAGGGGAGCTGAGGCAGGAGGATGTCCAGGGATCCAGGGGAGCTGAGGCAGGAGGATGTGCAGGGATCCAGGTTGAGCGGCTACAGGGGAGCTAAGGCAGGAGGATGTGCAGGGATCCAGGCTGAGTGGCTACAGTACAGCTGAGGCCGCAGGATGTGCAGGGATCCAGGTTGAGCGGCTACAGGGGAGCTAAGGCAGGAGGATGTGCAGGGAGCCAGGCAGAGCAGCTACAGGGAAACTGAGATCAGTGGTACTGTAATGTTCCAGGCTGAGCAGCTGCAGGGGAGCTGGGGTTCACAGAGGTGTAGGAGACCAGGCTGAGCAGCTACAGGGGATCTGAGATAGGTGGGAGTGTAGGGTTCCAGTATGAGCAACTACAGAGAAACTGAGGAAGGTCCGAGTATGGGAAACCTGACTGGGCAGCTACTGGAGAACCAGGGTAGGTGAGAGTTCTGAAAGGTCAGAGAAGCCCGGCAGCATAGCAAATGGGAAACTAGACTGAGTGCCTACAGCAAAGCTAAGGCTGGTGAGGGTGTGGGGAATGGGCTGAGCAGGTACTGGGGAGCTGGGGTGGGTGAGGGTGTGGGGAATGGACTGAGCAGGTCCTGGGGAGCTGGGGTGGGTGAGGGTGTAGGGAATGGACTGAGCAGGTCCTGGGGAGCTGGGGTGGGTGAGGGTGTGGGGAATGGACTGAGCAGGTGCTGGGGAGCTGGGGCAGGTGAGGGTGTGGGGAATGGACTGATCAGGTACTGGGGATCTGGGGCAGGCGAGGGTGTGGGGAATGGACTGAGCAGGAACTGGGGAGCTGGGGCAGGTGGGAATATAAGAGATTCGGGCTGAACAGTAAAAGGGGAACCAGGCATGTGGGAATGTGAGGGAACAAACTGAGGAGCATCCCAGATCAACCAGCAGAGTCTGTTTACTGCCAGGAGCTACATTAGCTGGCCTTAGAGATCACTCTGCTGGATACCAGGGGCGGGGGTTTGAGGAACAAGGCTGAGTTGAAATGGTAGACAAGATAGGGTGCCAATGAAAGAGGGGAGGGGTAAAAGGCCCACAGGTGAGGCTGGAGCTGATCTAGCTGTCTGCTCTGATGGTGGGGACAGGCCTGAAGGTATGTCAGTATGTCGGCTGGTGAAATCAGGGAGGGTGACCCAAAAGGACAAAGGGAGCCTATCAGAGCAAGGAAGCCCTGGAGCTGGGATCAGTAGAAGAGTGCAAGGCCCACAGAGACCCAGAGATCAAATGGGAGTGAAGAGGGTACAATAGGAAACGCTGCAGGGGAGTGCCCCTGGGAGAGAGGAGGTGCCCCTGGGGCTCAGGAAGCAAGCCCAGTGCCAGGAGAGATGGGGGCCTGGAGAGGGCTGGACAGGCAGCAGGCAGCAGGTCAGGTCTAACAGGGCAACCTGAGGTCCTCAGGACACAGAGACAGAACTAAAGGAGCCCTGCACGCTGGAGAGGGCTGATACAGGCAACAAGGAGAGCTAAGGGCTTAGAAAGAACCAGTCCTAGGGCTGGAGGAGTCAGGAAGGGCCTCTGGCTGAGCAGGAACACGAACAGGGAAGGATCCTTGGGCTGACCTTACCAAAGGAACTATACAGCTGCAGCTCTCAAGTCAGGGGTCCTAGCTTCGATCCTAGGCGGTTGTGGAAACATAGGGCAGGAAAACCAACCCTGTCCCAACAACATAGGATACCAGGGTCAGCCTACAGAAGGAAGAGAATGTGGGGACTAGGGCCTGAACAGGGGATGTCAGAGCTGAGGTTCAGGGGAGACCAGCAAGGCCCTGGAAACAAAGGGAGGAACCACAGAAAGAAGGGACGTGGAAGGGGCGGTTCTAGCCAGCTTCGTTAAGAATGGGGATGTTTTCCAATTTCAAGGGCCCAGGGGTACTGAAAAAGGAAAGGGACTTTTCTAGGGTCTGGCAACACAAGGACCATGCAAAAGGAGAACGCAGGTCAGTGTGAAGGACAATACACGAAGAAATGGAAAGCCAAGGCTGAGCTCACCAGGGTCTCCTCAGTGTGACTGCACCATAGCAAGGTGCTGATCAGCCAGGGCAGGACAGGCCAGAGCTGCCCACACTAGGTACCTGTAAGGTGGGGATGTTGGTGGTGAACTGTAAGAGCTGAAGAAAGACCTGAGAAGGGACTAAGGTACCAAGGAGCGGCCAAGAGCACATATTTAGGAGCCTAAGCTGACTTGAGAGGGAGTAGGTCGAGGAGGGGAATCCTGGAGGGCTGTATATGGGTAGGATGTGGCTCCAGACCCAGGAGTACAGAGTGCTGACCCTACTTAGTTCAAAGCCAACTAGAAAAGACAGCACCCGCACAGCGCAGCTATGGGCAGAGCTCTGGGACTGTGGAGAGTTCAGGGAAACTAAGGACATGGGCCGTCAGTCAACCATCAACCCTCCCAGGCAGGAGCAAGCAGCCTAGGAGTTGGCAAGAGCCAACATGGCTGGGCAGGCAGAGCCAGGAAGGGACTGCCAGCTGGAGGACTGTGCTGGCTTTAGTTTGTCATTCAGTGTTGGTCTGACTGCATGCAGCCATGTGGCCGAGGCACAAGAGACCAAAGAGTGGGGCCTAGGTACCCACACTGGACAGCTGGTGTGGCAGTCCTCTGAAAATGTACTAGGAATGGGACTGTGCCCAAAGCGCCTCAGGCCTGACCTAACCTGGTGATCCTGACATTCACCAGCCCAATCGTTGGATATTGCCTACACCATGTACACAGCCAGAGCCTTGGGAGAGCTGAAGACAAAGGCCTTCTAGAGGCTTGGATCAGTCATATCTGACAGCATGATCACACATACCCCTTTTCTTGCAGCCACAACAACAGCCCCATCTGTCTATCCACTGGCTCCTGGAGGGGGAAGCACATCTGGCTCCACAGTGACCCTGGGATGCCTGGTCAAGGGCTATTTCCCCGAGCCAGCAACCATAACCTGGAACTCTGGATCCCTGACCAGCGGTGTGCACATCTTCCCATCTGTCCTGCATTCTGGTCTCTACTCCCTCAGCAGCTCAGTGACTGTGTCCTCCAGCACCTGGCCCAGCCAGCCCGTCGTCTGCAACGTAGCCCACCCGGCCAGCAAAACCAAGGTGGACAAGAAAATTGGTGAGAGGACAAGCAGGGGCGGAGTGGGTTCCCTAGAGGTGCGGCTTGAGCCTCCTAGACCAACCAGGCCGGGCGGCCATCACCAGGGAGGGGACCTCAGTCCAGGACAGCAGGACATCCTGTCTGTCCCCCCACTGAAGACTTCCGTCCATGTCCTTTACACTCATGTACTAGTACTCTGGACTGGATGTCCATGCCCCTCGTCCTGGACACACAGAGGCAGACTCAGGTATGAACCTGCCGAAGGTCATACCCAGGAGCACCCCGGCCTGAGCCTGCACAACAGCCAAACTCTCCCTTCTCCCATCTTGGTGCCTTCTCATCTCCCCAGTAACACACTGTCTTCTCTCTGCAGTGCCCAGAAGTTGTACCGGGCCTTTGCCATGTCCAGGTAAGTCAATAGGCCTTTCACTCCAGCCCCTATGTGCAGCAAGTGCCCTAAGTAGTCCATATTGGAGGGCGGCCCAAGTGTTGCTCCATTTCCATCGTTCTTCTTTATCTACAGGCCCAGAAGTATCATCCGTCTTCATCTTCCCACCAAAGCCCAAGGACGTGCTCACGATCTCTCTGAGTCCCAAGATCACGTGCGTGGTGGTGGACGTCAGCCAGGATGATCCCGAGGTCCAGTTCAGCTGGTTTGTAGATGACACGGAAGTGCACACAGCTCAGACGAAACCCCGGGAGGAGCAGTTCAACAGCACCTTCCGAGTGGTCAGTGTCCTCCCCATCCTGCACCAGGACTGGCTGAATGGCAAGGAGTTCAAATGCAAGGTCAACAGCGCCGCCTTCCCTGCCCCCATCGAGAGAACCGTCTCCAAGGAGAAAGGTGGGAGTTGCAGAGTGGGTGATGTAGTGGCTGCAATAAGGTGTAGACATAGTTTGGCATCAACAGACTGCTGCCCTGTCCTTGACCTCTGTGCTGACCACTCTCTGTATCCACAGGGTCAATCCGGGCTCCACAAGTATACGTCATGCCCCCACCCAAGGAGCAGATGACCAAGAATGAAGTCTCTCTCACCTGCATGGTAACAGGCTTCTACCCTCGTGACATTGATGTGGAATGGCAGAAGAATGGACAGCCAGAGCAGAACTACAAGAACACCCAGCCCGTCTTGGACGAGGATGAGACATACTTCCTCTACAGCAAGCTCGATGTGAAGAGGACCGATTGGGAGGCACAAAATATTTTCACCTGCTCTGTGGTACACGAGGCCCTGCACAACCATCACACAGAGAAGATTCTCTCCCACGCTCCTGGTAAATGAGCCTAGAGTCCTGTGAGCCCTCTGGTCCTAAGAGATGTTGACACCTACCTCCACCCCCTCCCTGTGTAAATAAAGCACCCAGCACTGCCCTGGGACCCTGCAAAAATGTCCTGGTTCTTTCTGAGATATAGAGTCTACCTAGGTCATGGGCTATGGGGTCTCTAGGGTTTGAGACCTGAATTAACACTAGGGAAGAAACATGGGTCTGTACTGCCAGACCCAGCACTCTTGAATTTACCTGGCCTGAAAGGAATTTATTCCTCATTGGAAAGGCTTATCCCTAGGCAGTGCCACTGACTTGCCCTCCCTCTAACTAGCAGTTCACCTGTTAGAGCACAGAGATGCTCCTAAGACTTCTCCAAAAGAAAGAAGCACACAAACCCCATCTCCCTCAGTCTGTCCTTACCCCACTCCCTGTCCAAGGATATCTCTGAGTGCACCACAAAGATATATGTGGTCTAGGCTTGCAGACAGACCCTGGCTGCCCCTCCACTCAGTCCAGGATGTTTCCAGGGACTAGGTCTATGCCACAGGGTGAGAACGAAGGTAGCCCTCTCTGCCCATGAGAGGAATTATCAGAAGTCCATGAGGCTGCTGAACCCAGACCCATTAGAACCATCCTTCTGAGAAACACTCAGCCCACAAAGCATGCACACATACACACACACACACACACACAAAACCACTGAGACCTCACATGGGCACTCTGCACAGTACTCAAAGCTAAAGATGAATAAGGTCTTTTCATATGCCCCTCCTCAACATCTATAAGTGTGCCAACTAAGACAGATAACAACTTTTCTCTGCCAAGGATGCTCACAATCCTCCTCCTACACACATAAGTCCCCTCAGGCCCAATCTGTCCCTGAACCCTCAGGCCAGTGCTCCTATCTCACACTATTGACACTATTCTAAAGCTTTATAACTTGGCTCACTTCCTAGTGTGGACCTAGTCTAGGCAACACCAGGAATAGGCTCTGCCATCACTCTGGCCCTTTAGGCTTGGTCACCAGAGGACAGACAGAAGATCAGGCAGACTACACAGCCACGACCCACAAGAGTCACAGGCCCTGATTCAGCCTAGCCAGTCCCAGAACTGAGGAGTGGAGCAAACAGAACGGTCTCCTACACAGTCCAGGCCACAATCAGGTCCACTGTGTGTGGCTGAGCCCAGGGACAAAGCTGGAACACTTTTGTGAACTGAGATTTCTGATCCATAGAGAGCAGAAGGAAAGCTGGCCCCAGGGAGGATCTGCCGGCCCAGTCCAGCCGGCCCTTTCTCCTCCCCCTCCATGCAGACCCACTTCCAACACAGGGAATCACTCCCTGCCCCACCTTGTTGGGACAAACACTGACTGCCCCTCTCTGTCCAGAGCTAGAACTGGACGACAACTGTGCTGAGGCCCAGGACGGGGAGCTGGACGGGCTCTGGACGACCATCACCATCTTCATCACCCTCTTCCTGCTCAGCGTGTGCTACAGCGCCACTGTCACACTCTACAAGGTCAGCCACACTGTCTACACAGTGTCCATACTGTCCTCACACTGCTTCCAATCTGTCACCATGCTGTCCCCACACTGTCCCTTTCTACCTCCCATGGTTTCACTTCCTGTCCCATGTCGTCCACTGCTTTCCTCACACTGTCCCCCATGCTGTCCCTGTGATGTCCTACGCCCCAAACCGTCCCATGCTGTTTACCACATTGTCACATGCTGTGCAACGCTGTCTACCCTGCTGTCTTGGCAGTCTCCATGATGCCCCAACCTGTCCCCACTCTATCCTGGACTGTCCTATGCTGCCCTGTGCTGTTGTCTGTACGTCCATACTACCTTGGTGCTTTCCCTATTGTCCATACTGCGCATGTCCTCCCCCAAGTTGTCCGTACCACACTGCCCCACATACTGAACCCTACTGTCCCATAACGTCCCCAACCCTATCCCTACCCAGTCCCCCTTAGCTCTTGTGCTGTTGCCACACTGCCTTGTGCTATTTCCTATGACGTCCCACTCTGCCTACCATTCTGTACCTCATGCTGTCCCTACACTGACCTATAATGGCTAACATGTACCTTGTTCCATGATGTCCTCACCTCATCGCTCGTTCTGTCTTTAGGCAACACCCCACTCAGTTACCACACTGTCTCGATTCAGTGCCCACATTGTCCTGACACTGTCCCATGCTGTATCCTCAGCCTGGTCCCATGCTCTCCACCAATCTATTCCACACTATTCCCATACTGTATTCCCACAATTCCCCCATTCTATCCTCTCTGGTCCTCATGCCATCCTCCAGACTCCAACACGGCTGGAGAGGGGCTCTGGGAGAGGGTACTTGCCTAACTTACCTACCTGTCTAGAGGGGACTTCAAGGGAAACAGTCCTTGACTTACCCACAGGACAGAGTGCAGGCCTGATCCTTGTCTTACCCACCCTGCCCCACAGGTAAAGTGGATCTTCTCCTCGGTGGTGGGGCTGAAGCAGACACTGGCTCCCGACTACAAGAACATGATTGGACAAGGGCCTTAGGCTGCCTCCTACAATGGGCAGAGGGTTTCCCAGGCCCAGAAGGACCCTGTTCAACATGCCAAGCAGCCTCACTCAGATCACACTGTCCACACATGCTTCACTACCCTCAGAACCTGAGACCCAGCCACCCTCAATTCTTCCCTCATTGGAAGACCAGGTGAAGAGTAGATTCTGCCCCAGGTGACAGCCACCAGGACCTAACACCATCACAGCAGCAGCCAAGACACTGGATGGGGCCAGAAGGGCCGTAGTTTCAACAGTATATCCAGACAGTTGGGACAAGAGCATTCACTGAAGAAGAGACAGTGCCCACATCGTCTGTGTCCAACTAGAAAGGGACCAACCTTGGAGCCAGCCCTGTCCACATCACCCTCTAAAACACAGGGATTCCTGACAGAAGAAGCAGTTTTCAGATTCCCAAGAGTAGACATCTTTCGACCAGGCCAGGAAGACCAAGGTGACCATGGCCCAACTAAAGCTCACTGCAGTTATTCCAGTGGCCTTTGTATCACCCATGCCCAGCCAGGCTCCTTCCTACCCCTTCCACAAGCCCTGGGATAAGGAAAAAGCCTGTGTTTTTCAAGGTCTTGGGACAGAACCTTCCAGAGATTGGGCTCCTTGTGTAGATCCCTCTTCTGGTTCAACAGACTGGATTCTCAGATGAAGGAGCCAATCACAGACAACCCTGACCCCACGGCCTTGAGACCTGGACACTGCCACCTCCCTGGATGTCTCAACTACACTCTGGGGACAAACCAGAGGAAGGCCTGGGCTTCATGGCCTCTGTGTGGCCCTGGCAGGTGCAGGTGCAGAGGACACTGATCAGTAACCAGCAAGGACCTCCTGGAAAGGGACCTGATGAGCAGGTTCCAATCAGGCCAGAAGAAAGAAGACAAAGAGCAATGGAGGTAGTGGGACACTGGAAAGAACCGTGGTACAGCAGGCTCACCCTTGAGGCCTGGCATCTGCCCAGGACACTTACAGCAGCTAATAACAGTTGGAGGAGAAGCCCAGGGACTTGCCCTGTCCTTCAGCACTATCTACTGATATGCGGAGTAGGTCCCCTACAGAGGTCCAATACTGGCTTCTCCATCATTTCTCAGCCAATGAAGAGACAGGAAGAAAAAGGAAAGAGAAATGGAAAGGTGGATACCTGCCCTTCAGTGACGGGTAGTAAGTTCTCAGAGGACTTGGGGCTTTGGCTTCTAATTTCCTAGAGATCATTGATACCTTGAAGATCTCTCTCTGGTTAGTTGGTTTGGTTTGTTTGTTTGATTGATTGTTTTTGTTTTTGTTTTTTGACAATAAAACATTCTTCGGACATTCTACAATCCCTGTGTTCTTCCTATGTAGACCGGCCCTGACATTCAGGAACAAGGCACAATTAGGCAGACCAGTGGGCCATGCAGGCCCCTCTACCTATCTCCTGGTTGTGTGTCCTCCCAGGCCTCCCCTAGTGGGCCCTTCACTGCTGGTTTCCAGCTCTGCTACCTTACACTGCATAGGCTCTCAGCCTTTCGTCCCTAAAGGCAGTTTCTTCCCAGCTAGAGGCTGGCCCCAAGCCAGCCACACTAACTGAGAAGCCTGTGCCTCCCAGTGACCTCAGGCTGCTGTGACAAAGGACGTGGATTCAGCTGCCTCCATAACTGATGTTTATTGTCTCAAGCCCTACTAGAAGTCCCAGATCAGGTGTTGACGAGGTGGGTTCTCAGCAGGGCTCTGCTTGGCTTGTAGATGCCTTCTCCTCTGTGTGTCCTCACAGGCCATCACTCTGTGTGTGTCTACATCCTGATCTCTCCTCATAAGTGCACAGACGACTGGAGGAGGTACACCCTAGCCCTCATTATAACTTGCATGTTTAAGATCCTGTCTGTGCAGGGCGGTGGTGGTGCATGCCTTTAATCCCAGCACTCAGGAGGCAGAAGCAGGTGGATCTCTGAGTTTGAGGCCAGTCTGGTCTACAGAGTAAATTCCAGGACTTCCAGGGCTTTTACACAGAGAAACCCTGTCTCGAAAACCAAAAAAAAAAATCCTTTCTGCAAACATAGGCACAGTCTGAGGTCCTAGGAACTGAAATGTCAATTGGTGAATCTGCTGAGGACCGAATCTAGCCCATAATAGCTTGGCCAATGGCCCCAAAATGTTCATATCTTTCCTACTTACATACAATGTTCCCCATGCCAACATCCCAAATCTCATCCATCCAGCATACAGATCTATCCCAAATATCCTCCAAATGTCTGCTAGTTAGGTCAGGGTGAGATGTGGATGAGCCTCCTTCAGGGTCAAATACAGGCTGTACAGGCCATGGCTGTCAGGAACGTCAAGACAGTAGGTGCAGAGCAGACATTTGTACCAGGATGATCTGAACAGATGCTCAAGTTCAAAGGCAGATTATAGCCTGATGACATGCTATAGAAAAGACAACCTATGGTAATCCTCTCCCACTAGCTCAGTGATAACACCCTTTCTATGGCAAAGTGAAGGAATGGGAAACAGAAGAGAAAGATTACACAGGGGCTGCATGTGTCAGTGTCCTACCACAGCTGGACTCTGTCTTCCCATGGAGATCAGGAGACACAGACTCCATGGCCTGAGGTGGCCCTGTAGAGAGATATCTGGGGCCCAGAAAGATGCTTCTGGAATGTAGGAAGTATTAACACCCATGGAAAGAAAAGTTGTACCATCAAAGGCCTCCTGAGTAGACACCTCAAGAACAGGTGCCAGGTGCTGGCTGGGCAGTGAGTTCTCAGGTGGAATTTAGTGGCTGAGATGCCTTAAGGCATATCCTTGATGGTTAGAGACTCTTCATATCTATATAACCCCTAGTGGTGGCTATATGAGGGAGCTCGGCTGGGCTGGGCTCGTCAGGAGAGGATCCTGTCAGTAAAGCTACAGTGGGTGCAGAATCCAAACGGACCAGTACCATTGCAGCTTCTGGTGTTGGGAAAGGCATGCTTTACCTCGAATGGAGGAGCAGCAGATTCCTGTGGGTGGCGTTGCTGCTGTGAAAGCCGTGGGGAGACGGACAGAGGAGGCACTGAATTTGTGGCTCCTGCACAGAGAGCTGCATGGAGCCTGGGCTCTGGCCCCGTGTACTGGGCAGCTGATACAAAGCTCCTCACTCATAACACAGAACTGGAAGCAAAGGTAATGGAACCTAGAGTACAAAAAGGACAGCTCTGCCTTAGTCCTGAGGAAAGCTGTTTAATCCTCCACCCTCTCTCTGCTTAATATGTGACCAAGCCAACCTCCCTGCAAAGTGAGGGAGAACAGCCATAGAGATCTTGAGTTTAGAGAAGATTTGGACCTGGGACAGTTTTGTTGCTCTGATAAAACATCCTGTGAAAGAAAATTTAAGGAAGGAAAAGTCTATTTTTGTCCCATAGTTCAAGTGTACAATCCACTATGGCCCGTGACGAAGTCTCCCTTCTGTTGCTGTGATAAAATAAAGACAACTGCCATTGGAGGTTGTGGCCTGTCATTGTGGTGAGTGAGAGCAGGAACCTGAGGAACGTGATGAGGCAGCTCGTCACGTCCAAGACTAGAGACAATGAACGCATGCATGCGGCTCACTACTCGGTGACACATAAAGTCGGGAAGGAAATTTGGTGGGGATTGAAGAGGAAATGGAGAGGAAATATGGGATGGATTATATCAAAACATATTGTGTGTGTGTGTGTGTGTGTGTGTGTGTGTGTTTGTGTGTGTGTGTTTGTGTGTGTGTGTGTTTGTGTGTTTGTGTGTGTGTGTGTGAAATTCTCAAACAATAAAGAAAAACACCGCAGGAATAACTCAGCAGGTAAAGACATCATGCATGAAGCTGTTCAACAGGTTATGCATGAAGCTGTGATGGTGTAAGCCTGCATGTATTGAAAATCCAGGAGCTGAATTTGATCACCAGGACCCATTTGGCAGAAGTAAAAAAAAAATCAAATTATACCCAAAAGTTGTCCTCTTACCTCCATGTTTAACCGTAGCATGTGCATACACACAAACATACATGCACACACTCAGCACACACACACACACACCCCACATACATACACACATATACACACACGCGTTTCTTAAGGACGGCATCCTTTATCGATCTTTCTGCAGGAACTTGTCTGTGTTGCTGAATGTGTTCACAGTCCCACCATGCCACACAGCACATCTTCCGCATCCTTCCACTCCACTTTCTGCTTTCAGTGTGGTTGGGACACCGAGAAGTGAGTCATAAATGTGCCACAGCCTCAGTGTGATTCTGACAAGGAATTTCCTCCACCAAATAAATTGTTCTGTTACTTCTGAACACAGCCAAATGCTTCCCTAGAATGTAACACAGGTCTCCAGGTCAGTCTTGATGGAACCCCGTCCCCTAGGAAACCTCATGAGCTGGGTCCTTGCTGTCTACAGTCCCTTTCTGATGTTTGCTTCCTCTTCCTGTAGCATCCATGTAAGTGATCCCTAAAGGTGCCCCATCTTTTCCTCTGTGCACAAATCTGTCCATCTTACTTTTTAAGTTCCTAGACTGGGTGTATTCTGAGAAAGTATTTATTTACAACCAGAGAATTATACATTTCCCAGAAATCCTACTGTTCTGGTTATTGATGCTGTTTGTCCTTAACTTGTGTTTAGCCCTTACAATGACAAAGACCCATTATTTTCTTCCTTTCACCCCCAATTCTCTCTCTCTCTCTCTCTCTCTCTCTCTCTCTCTCTCTCTCTCTCTCCCTCCCTCCCTCTTCTCCCCACTCTGTGTGTGTGTGTGTGTGTGTATGTGTGTGTGAAAGAGAGAGAGAGAGAGAGAGAGAGAAGGAGGGAGAGAGGAAAAGGGGGAGGGAAGAAAGGAGGGAGAGAGGGAGGGAGGGAGGGAGAAGGGGTGTGTATAGGAGTCTGGTAAGGTCAGAAAAGGCATGTGATCCCCTGGAGCTGGAGTTACAGGAGGTTGTGAACCACCTGGCATGGGTACTGAGAACCAGACTCGGGTCCTCTGCAGGAGCAACATGTGTTCTTAACTGCTGAGCCGTCTCTCCAACACCCCAGTTTTTCTTTTGAGGCCTTGTATGTCATCCAAAATAAACTCAGCCAGTACATATCCAACACAGCCCAGCATGGACAGGACAGCCACAGCTAGAAACTTGGAGGACTGAGCATCCTTCCAGCTGGGCACCGGGACCTGGTTTCTGTAAAGTTAGAACCTCAGTCCTCAAAACAAAGAAATCGAGCCCTGAGACATTTGCTGATCAGTATGGTCATTTGTCTGCTCATCATTTCAGGTGCTTTATTTATTTATTTATTTATTTATTTATTCATTCATTCATTCATTCATTCATTTAGTGTGTGTGTGTGTGTGTGTGTGTGTGTGTGTGTGTGTGTGTGTGTGCATGTGTTGCTGGGAAATCAAGAGCAAGTCTGAGCCCTTGCTTTCGGTGTGGGCAAGCATGAGTCCTGTTTGTTACCACAGCTAGAAAAAGATGCTTCTGCTGAGAAGCTGTGAGGAGGCTGTTGACACAGACGAGATGTGAAGCGTGGCAACCACTGCAACCCACATGACAGGCTGAGTTACAGACTGTGGCTTTGGTGCCAGGAAAAGCATCAACCAGCAGTCCTACAAAAGCTCCAGAGCCACAAGGCCATGGCATGTCTGGAGCAGATGGATTTCAACTGACACTTCTATGCCACAAGGAGGGAGCCATACGGCAGGCGCACCCTCACGTTGCTGTGCAGAGATGTGCAGAATCAGGTAGCAAGGCTAGGGCTGTGCTTGAGAACCTTGGCACCAGAAGAGAAGGATTTGCTAAAGGAGTATCACAAGCATCATTGTACAATTTTTATCTTCCAGCCAGAGAAAAGCTCCAATACAGACTCTCAGGACCAGACAGACAGGCCATGAGTCTCCAGCCTTGGTATTATTCTATGTTCCCTAGGGCTGCCCAGGGGTGTGTAGATGAAAACAATCTCCCAGGGCCAGCAGAGCAGTGGCCATGATCCCTCCAGGAAGCCTTCTCCTGTTGGCTGAGGTAGGCAGTCTTAGCGATGGTGTCTTCTAGTGTCTCAGGTGGCCTTGCAGGCCCTGAGACATTTGCTGATCAGTATGGTCATTTGTCTGCTCATCATTTCAGGTGTTTTATTTATTTATTTATTCATTTATTCATTCATTCATTCATTGTGTGTGTATGCGTGAATGTGCGCGTGTGTGTGCGTGTGTGTGCATGTGTGTCTGTGTCTGTGTGTGTGTGCACGCACATGTGTGTGTCTGTGTGTGTGCGTGTGCATGTGCGTGTGCGTGTGTCTGTGTGTGTGCGCGTGTGCGTGTGTGTGTGTGCGTATGTGTCTGTGTGTGTGCGTGCGCGTGTGTCTGTGTGCGTGCGCGTGTCTGTGTGTGTGCGCGTGTGTCTGTGTATGTGTGTGTGTGCGCGCGCACGTGTGTGTGTGTGTGTGTG
>CABHPP010108802.1:0-11059 GCA_902168425.1 Peromyscus attwateri
GTTGGGTCTGAGCGGCTGTGGGACTGGCAGGTGAAAGAGATTTATCCTAACCGTGGGCCAGGCAGGAAAACTCTAGCAACAGGAGGTTTCTGAGCTGACCTAAGTAGGAAGAAGGGCAGGCTCAAAAGAGAGTTCACACAGGCCTGCCTTTCCTGGTGCCTGAGTTCCGAACTTCTCAGTCTCTTTCCTGCTCTCCAGCAGCAAGATGATTTGAATACTCAAAGTACCCTACAATTTTCTACAATGCCATCTTATCAGAATATTTTTCTATTTTTTTTGGGGGGGGGTATTTTCCCTTGAGCCTTTTTATTGAAAGCTGAAATGTGTATCAAATACGTCAGCTTTGCTTCTATGTCAGGACAGCATACTAGACCCAAATGACTACGTTTTAAATTGGAGGTGGAGCCTGGACTATGTAGCCCTGGCAGGTCTGGAACTTCCTACATAGCCCTGGCTGGCTTTCAATGCATGAGTGATCTTACTGCTTCTGCCCCCTGAGTGCTGGGATTATAGGCATGTGTCCACACACCCAGCTTAAATGTCCACTTTTACAAAGGACTTTAATGTGTTCCCCAAACTACACTTTAATGTCACTGGGCCCCCTTATTTCTCAGAAGAATGTGCCTCAGGAATGTGTGAGGGATTCTAGGCTAGGCAACTGGGGCTTTTAGAACCGAGAAAGGGCCTGTGCCACTACCATCCAATAAGGTAGCAAAGCGTCAGAAAGGTCTGGAGGGTTAGCCCTAGGAAAGGTACCTGTTGCATACATCTTTATAAACATACCCACTGTTCATCTGAAAATATTTCACACTGGCTCCTCCTCAAGGGAGATGACCAGTGACCATGAACTAATAACTAAGAAAACAAAGCATGAAAGAACGTCTGAGTTAGCCAAACGGTTTGTTCGATATATTTGATCTTCCAAATGATCTGTGACTTTAATCCCCATTACCTCCACTGGAGAGCTGAGGGCCTGGAGCCCCATGCACGGATAGCTCTTTGTCCAGGAGACTAAGCGACAGGTCCAGTCTTCAGAAAAGAACTAAAGTGTAAGTGGTTGGGCCCTTCCCACCTACACCACCACCATGGGGGGGGGGGGGGGGAGGCGGGCAACACTATCAACAGTTCAGGTTGGTAGAGAAGTTCTGTCAAGATCCAAAACCTTCCTGACCACTGGGCCTCTGGAGTCAATGCTTCAAGAATGAAAGTGACCGGAAGAAACAGGACAATCCTAAGACAAAAATATGTAAGCTCAAGAGATGGAAGACCTCGAGCATTGAAAACCCAAAGCCAGCTGTCCCGACTAGACAGTAACGGGTTATAAACTCCGCAGCAAAGCATCACTTATATATGAAAGAGTTACAGCCAGGGTTTCTTTCTTCATCATTTTTCAGTCGGGATTGGAATCTACGGAATGACAAGCCAGGATGGCCCATTAAAAGGCGACTTCAACTGCCCCTTTGTTGTGAGGAGCTGTGTGGGGTGCTGGCTGGCAATACCTGGGCCTTCTTTATCATATAATTATACCCTTTTCCTACAAGACTGGCTGCCACACTGCATACCATGAGTCACATCTGAGGACTGCCAAGATAAATGTTCCAAAAGCTGACTTTTGAAAGACGACCTGCCAGCTCACCAAATAGTTCCTTGGCAGGGGCGGGGGTTACCCCAATATACATCAAGTTCTCCCTGGATACGTACCATTGCCCACAATGGTACCGCTTCTCCTTGTGGGTGTACCATCTTATGGCTAAGGCTAAAGATTTTTTTTTTCTTTCAATACCAAGCAAGCAAGTAGAGAAATGTGCAATTTCTTTGGACAGTATCAGGTTTATTTTGAGTGTTCTCGCTGCTTAATTCCTAAGCTGATTTACGGGAAACACTCTGATTCCTGGGGAGATAAGTGATTCTGGCCTGGTCCACACAACTGAGACAAAGAAGGACTTTGTCGTATTGACTAAATAGATGTCTTCTTCCGTGCGCTCTGTTTTCATGCAGTAATCATATCGATGCTGCGTCCCCTTGACTTAGCGCCTCATTTTAACGAGGCTCGATTCCAAGACATATAAGAACATCCGCACGCAAGAGGAACTATACGGAGCAAGCCAAGAGTTCCAGCCAAGTGTCCTATCTTTTACGTGGCACCCAGTGACTTTTTGTAGAAAGCACAATAGTGACTATTCATTCTGCTGGCCTCAAAGTGACAGGCATGAGTGCATGCCAGAATGGAAAAGCCTTGAGCTTTGGAACCAGACAGCTGCCTGCACCTCCACCTCCACTATCTGGGACCTCAGGCAAGCGACTTATCTGCCCTCACCCCTTCCTCCCCTGGAAATTGGGGGTAACAGACCTACCTCAAGGGGCTGTGCAACAGTGAACTCTGCCACAACGAACACAGAGCATATGATCTGGCACGTTGGTAAACATTAAAGAATTCTTAAATTTTTTATTTTTCCATAAAAACGCCACTGGTAGTTCATTTTGAATCTGTTGCCTATGCACATAAAATAATGTATAGGATATCAACCGTGGTTATTTTCAGGATGGCAAAGAATTAGAAACAAGCTAGCTATAGGGAAAAGATAACATCCAAGTATATTCATATATTGAAATTTATGCAGTCATTCTAAGTGTTTTCAAATATTTTCTAACAGGGAAATTTTGACCCTAGAATTTAAGTGGAGAAAGCAAGAAAAAGAACTCATGTAATAATTATAGCTCAACTGTGCACAGCACAGGCTGTGACCCAAACACCACACTCCTATTAATACTAGCAATAACTATGCACTATGACTAGCCCATTCCATAGACGTATAAATGGAGATTTAGAGAGTTCGGGAATTACAGTCACTACATAGTAATAAGCAGACAAGCTAGGACTAGAATCTCCTGGTGTTTGAACTGAAACCCTTGAAGGGTGAGGTTGCTAGGGGCTGAGCCCAGGAACCCCTGAGTCACACCCTGAGGATCCAAAGCACCATTAACCACTGTTCTACACTGGTTCTTCAATAACACTAACTTTCTGTGTCCACCATGGGGCTTGTTTAGAGCACACACACCCCATGCACTCTCACTACCCCCCCCCCCAAATGTGTATCTGGAAGGAGAGCACACCAAACTTCAGCAGTGACAACCTCCAGGTGGCAAAAGTTTAGCTGTGTTTTAACATGTTCGTGTCCACTTCTGTCCTCTAAAGCTATGAATATGCCTATTTCCCACTGTTTTTCAAATGATAACATGTGTGGGAATGCTTCAAAAACATCAACTCTAACACAAATACTACTCTATTAACAGGGCGACAGTTCGTGCCTTGACTACATGGATTTGAGTTTCTTATCACCAGTAACCTTTTACTCCTTCTACATTGACTTCAAGGTGTAGCAGGAATCTTAAGAGTTCTTATTAATAAAATCAAACCTGAGGCCAGTTATTGGGGTGAACACTGGAAGGTCAGAGAGCCAGAACAAGCCACAGCTATCTCACCTCGCCGCATCCTCAGCTGGTCTTGCTTCCTCAGGCTGGAGGCCTCTGAGTCCTCATCCAGAATGAGTCTCAGCTGAACTGCTGCTTGAAATCCTGAATGCTTAACCAGGCCAAATGCTTCTAGTTTCTGGTCCTCACGCCTTATATACCTTTCTGCTTTCTACCACTACTCCCTGGGATTAAAGGCTCGCTTTCTGAGATTAAAGGCGTGTGTCACCATGCCTGGCCATTTCCAATGTGGCCTTGAACTCACAGAGATCCAGAGGGATTTCTGTCTCTGGAATGCTAGGATTAAAGGCATGTGTTACCACTGCCTAACCTCTGTTTAATATTGTGGCTGTTCCGTCTCTGACCCCAGGTAAGTTTATTAAGGTACACAATACCACCACATCAAGGCAAAAAAAAAAAAAAAAAGAAGCATATAAAAAGTATTTTGTATATAAGTGCTACAAAACAGTAAAGAAACACTGCGTGTCACTGGAAAGATTTGACATTAATCTAACAAGTCCGAGTATTTTTGCAAAAGAAAAATAAAGACTTTGCAAGTAAGACAATATTCTGCTTGGAGACAACACATCCATAGTTGACATCGGGCCGTCAACATGTTCTCTAGCTGGTCATGTACGATACTGCCATGGAGCATGTCTGCAGGTGCCAGCTTACTGTTTGGACAGGCCTCCGCCCGACACTCCCTCTCCTAGGAGGTGTGAACGTCACAACATGTTGGAGTGACACCTGAGAAGTAATTTCCCGTCACTTCAACGATTTGTTAAGAACAGGAGTCTGTAAAGATGAGCTGAATGATGTGCTAAAAAGCAATTTTCGGTCATTTTTTTTTTTTCACAAGAAAAAAGTCATGTGGCCTAAAACTAATTCTAAATTAATCTTGTTTCATTCACAAAAGGGCTTCTATACTGTGTAGTAAACTCTAGTGCAGTGGAGTACTGGGCTAAAACTTTGCGCTGCCATACCCTCTGTGACAACCAAGTAGGTGCGACATCACTGCTCTTGTCTTTCTTTTAAAAAAATCTAACAAAATTCTCCTGCCGAAGTCTCTCATAGAAATAAACACTCAGCTGTCTAGGGCGGGGGTGGGGTGGGGGTGACTCAGTGACAGGGTGCTTGCCCAGGAAATGGGAAGCCCTGGTTCTAGCCCCAGAACTGTAAAAAGCCCAAACCAAACCACCAACTCAAGCATGTACTTGATACATTCATGAAAGATCACCAAGAAACTAAATTAAAAGCTGGATTTCAAAACTGTCTTGATAGTGAGGGGAAAAAGTAACTTAACATAAACAAAAACCAAACAACAAAAACTAAGATAGATGTGGACTCCTCTGAATAAATCCTCTGAATGCAGAACTGACGGCTGGAGCTGAGGAGGGGTCCCAGCAGTGTTAAGAAAAAGACCTGGAAGGTTTGTGTGCCTTCGTATATGAACTAGGGATACACTGGCCTTGGCCATCATGATTCTTGACCAGGTTACTAAAGATCACCTACGGTCAAGTCAAGAGAGTCAAGTGGTCCTCCTGTATTTTCTGCCACTCAGAATCCAGGGCCTGGAGTGATGAACTGGAGAGGCTTCCTCTTAGAAGAAACAGACAGCATGGTGGAGGAGAGTCAGCAGGGTGACCGTGTCACCTAAGAGGAGAAGAGTCTACGTGGCACGCACAAGAGCTCTCGGAGGATGCCAGCCTATTCCGTGTCCTGGCAAAGGCCAACCGGGCATATGCAGGAGGAAGGCTACGATGCACTGTGCAGAGGGGTTTTAGGAGAGTTTCATTCACTTGTGCTTAACAGTGAATATCCGTGTGCTCACCGTAAGACAAGGCCCAACACTAAACACGCTTCAGACCCAGGAACGTTGCACACTGCTGCCCTTGGTGTTGCCTGGCACTGTGAGTATGTCAAGTCCCCATTCCTGAATGGCTTCAAACAGCAGGTGGGCTACTGTGCATGGGATTCCTGCATTCGGTGGGACACTGGACCACAGTATCCATAATCTCTTTCCAGTTTCTTCTTGGAGACTTTCATGTGGGTACTACAAGTACGTTTTATGTAAGTATTATCTACATATGCCCACCTTAACCAATGAGAAAACAAAAACAAACAAACAAACAAACAAAAAAACTCAGCTTGACATGCAATCCGGAAGAGCCCAGAAGGTGAAAGTCTATCAGCGTTTGGAAATCATGAATTAGTGTTGCCATGGAAAACTGAGTTGATATCACCCACAACTGAAGCAGTTCTTGCTCACGGATCATCAGAACAATAAATGTGTTTATATGTTCAAAGCCATAGACGATCATTAAATAATATTTTTTAAAAGACCATAGCTAGGTAAGATGGTACGTGACTTTAATCCCAGCAAGGAGGCAGAGGTAGGCAGATCTCTGTGAGTTTGAGGCCACTCTGGTCCACCTAGCAAGTTTCAGGCCAGCCATGGATACACAGTGAGACCCTGTGTATATAAGGTTCTGGTGTATACAGAAAGGCAACCAACGGCGTCAGAAGTGTGGAGGCCTGTTGTGGAATATTAGCTAAAGACATATGACATTCTTTTGTGCAGTGAAATATTTGTTTAATGATGCAAAGATATGTTGCATTCTTTTATGTTGCATTTGTTTAACTCTGTGAAGCTGTGTTATTTTGTCTGCCTAAAACACCTGATTGGTCTAATAAAGAGCTGAATAGCCAATAGCTAGGCAGGAGAAAGGATAGGAGGTGCTGGCAGGCAGAGAGAAGAAAGAGAAGGAGGAGGAGCAAGAAAAGGAGGAGAGGAGGATGCTGGGGGCCAGCCACCAATCACACAGCCAGACACGAAATTAGAAAGAAAAGATATACAGAAATAGAGAACAGTAAAAGCCCAGAGTCAAAAGGTAGATGGGATAATTTAGGTTAAGAAAAGCTGGCTAGAAATAAGACAGGCTAAGGCCAGGCATTCATAATAAAAAAAATAAGTCTCCATGTGGTTATTTGGGAGCTGCCCCCAAAGATCAAAGAGTGAAGAAAACCAACTACAGAGTACAGATACATGTTACTGAATCCAGTCCCTACTCAGACCTCATCAGAGATTCAAAAGGACAAAGACCTGGAGCGGGAAGGGCAGTGGTAACACCTCCCAGTTTCCCTTTGAGTACAAGGCTGCCCATACTCACAGCTGTCTATCACACATGGCAACACACCTGCTCAGCCTCACTCTTGTTTCTGGAATGTCAGTGAGAAGGCTCCCTTGGTCAGGTGCAGAAGTCAGCCTGCACGCACGGGAGCAACACTGCCTCTAATCAAAATCCATCTTCTTTGATGTTCTGAAGCTTTTCTCTCCCTGCAAGCAACAAAGCTCCCAACAAAAGCACTTCCCCAACACCCACAGTTAAGCAAAGAATGGTTCCAACCACATGAGTATAAAGAACTCTCCCTGGCATCTAATTTGTACACTTTTCAGGGTATTTCAGTGACTTCCTTTGTTTGTAATTTATCAGCAAAGGAAAAACCCACGAGTTTATTTTGACGGCAGTGCACCTGACTATTCCAGAATTCAAAAGCCTGCTTTTCTTACTGTCACGCTATCCTGGCAGAGGATGTAAACAGGCTTCCCCCCACCCATGACTTCATGCTGCACCCCCAATTCCAGATGAGAATTTTCACAAATGCAAACTATTATACAGGATTGGACGTAACTACAATGTGAAGGCAGCTTCCTTCTGGTCCTTTCTTCACCACTGAATGGGAAGAATTTGGGCTCCTTGGTCTGAATTTTTATTCTCTTTTATCAGCCTCAGAGAAGGGCTGTAAAATTGTTCAGGCCAAGGAGTATATGTCTAGTAAGCCTAAGTCACCACTCCCACAGCATTTGAGTTTGAGGCCCTGTGACTTTATATTGCCTTATTTAGTCATAAGGAAATCATAACATAACGGTAGATATTGCTAATTTTGCTTCTCGCATGACAGAACCTAAGTTCAGGAAGATTAAACACCTCGATCCAATTCATACAGCCAGCCCACATCAGGCATCCAAACCGGGACTTCCAAATGCCCAACGGGGGCTTCTTTTGCCTTTAAAACACACTGGCCTTAGGAAGAAGGATAGAGTTTATAATGCGGATTTTTCCATGTGTTAACAAAAGGAGACTATTGATCTCTGAAGTGCCCTTTTAGGAGTATGGATTCTGAAACCCCACAACAAAGGCAGCCAGCTTTCTTCTCCGCCCCACCTTCCATCTGGAGACAAACACACTGCTGCATCACTTGTGGAGGTGAATGCTATACTCCACTTCCCCTCTGCTTTCCAGTCATACACATGGTACAGACAGGGCCTGGAAATCAGCGGAGGGGCCACCTGCAAGGCCGTCTCTCGTCAGGCATCTGGAACTAGGGGAGAGTCAATGGTATAGAGTGTCAACATCGTATTGTCTCCCAAAGGTTCGTGTGTCGGGAGCTTGGTCCTGGGTGTGGCATATTGGGAAGTGAAGCCTTCTGGGAGGTCCTGAGGCCACTAGGAACGTAGTCTTGGAAGGGGCTGTAGGGCTTTTGTCTCCTCTGGCTTCCTGTTTTAAGATAAATTCCCTTCCTCATACCCACATGCACTTCAGCCATCCTTTCCTGGACCTCTGCCAGAGCCAGAGTTGTGTTCTTTGAACTTTCAGCCTCCAGAGCTGTGAGCTGAATAAACCTTCAGTGTGCCTCCTTAATTTTGTTATAACCACAACTGGGGGAGGAAGGGGAATGAACTAATGCAGCCAGCAAGCAAGAAAGGTATTCAATTCTACAAATCATCTACTAAAAGTTTTGAATATTACTAGTAGATGTCAGTATCGAAAGAACTGAGGGGGAGGGGCAAAACATGATGACAGAGACCCAGCTCTAGAGTCTGCAGCTCACAGACAACACAGCTGTCCCCCCCAAGGTGTGAAGAGAGACAACAGGACCTGAATTCAGTCCAGATGATCTGGGATTCTCCCTCAAGAACTCAAAGCAGGACTCGCACATTTGAGAGGCGAAGTAGAACTTGGCACGCCGAGTGAAAACTTGACCACTCAAGAACAAGGCTGAGTCATGATTTCCTGACCAAAATGTATCATCCACTGGATGGCGACTCACTAAGGCACAGCAGCTGGGGAGCGGTGTTCCCTCTGCAAAAGTCTCAGGCTGGTCCAAGAGCCTGTAAACAAATAACCTCACTGGGGTGCTCACAACCCCTCTCGGCCCACTTTCGGTAGATGTGTGACTTTCAAATTTTTATTTTTAGCACAGGAATGTGTCCTCTTAATAAGATCTTATACAGATGTTCACTACATAATGTAAAACAAAACAGCTGCTCACAGAGAAATTAAGACAGGAAGAGGTTCTTTTCAGAACTGTAGGGCTCAACAGAACAGAGCATGCAAATCCCCTCTCCAAGAGGCACCTAGTCACATTGCCTATCCCAGACTGTCCCGGGAATCTGGTCCTCGGAACTTTTTCTCTTGATCATCTTGGTTTCTTCCATCATGTCCTCCTGGAGGGTTTCCTTCCTCTTGCTCCAACCTGACAAGGATTCCCATCATTTTTCCACTGTGAAGCCATGAAGCTCGGCATCTCTTAGTAAGCAGCACACTGTCTGCTGGGTCTTCCTGATGGCCCACGTATCCTTCTCCCAAAGTCTTTGGGGCCAACTGACGAACAGAAGCCTTCCCTCAGCACCTGGCACAGGTTCTACAGAGCACTTACCAACTGTGGGCACAGTGACTGCATAAATGCACACTATTGACTCTAAACCCCTTGATTCAAGAACTGGCTCCGGATCTTAAGAGCTAAAGAGCCGGGAAGCTATGACTTAACCCATCAGGAAGCACTAACAGTGGGTTAACAGATCACACAGACCTGGACCTCAGCATCTCTCCTGGTACCTCAAGCAGGAGGCTTCCAGGAGCTTGCTTTCACTTCCCCTTGTGTCCTATCTCAAGCATCTCCACTCCTACACACACACACACACACACACACACACACACACACACACACACACACGCGCGCGCGCGCGCGCACCACACAGGACTCCTGCCTCCTCATAGTAAGGGGGGAGGCCTGGGAGAGAGAGCTGCATCTGCTTCCCATACTCCGCACACAGTATGTAAGACTCTGGGCCACGGTGTTCAGAATCTGTCTCTCGGATTCTGAATCTTATCTAAAGCACTTTATACCTCTGGATTTGAGAAACTGAACAACTGTTGCGTCTCTGTACTATGGAGCTGACTTGATCATTCCAAGGGCTCATGGGTTTAGCTTGTATCAGGCACACTTCCTAGGAAGGCAGAGATATTCTGTAGCGATGTCGTCTTATAAAATTACAATGCAACCCACACAGGCAATTTCAAATTTTCTAGTAGCTAGGTTAAAACAATATGAAGTTAGTTTTAATAATCTGTTTTATTTAGCTGATTATATACAAAATATTTCTATCTCAATATGTAGCCAAAATTATATTAGTGAGGGGTTTGGGAGATGGTTCACTCAGTACAGTGCTTTGCTGCACAAGTGTGAGACACTGACATCAGTCTCCATATCCACGTGAAAAAGCCAGGCACAGAAATGTAGACAGAAATATAATCCCAGCGCGGGAAGCAGAGACCAGAGGATCATCCACCCAGTACAGTTCGGTCAGCAAGCTGTAGGTTTAATGAGAGATCCTGTCTCAAAATTAAGGTGAAGGATATCCGAGGAAGCACCCAAGGTCAACTTCTAGACTCCACATTCACGAACACATGCACACACTTCTATGAATGAGCTATTTTCAAACCACCCCTCTGTCCCATAAAGTCTTCTTTTACATTCCCAGCACATCAGACTTTGAACTAGCCACATTCCAAGCGCTCACTAGCCACGAGCAGTAGTGGTATTACGGCACTGGCCCCACAGTGCTGTGATCTCTCTTTAGTCCCCATATCTCCCATCATTCTTATAATCCATCCCTCCCATCATTTCTTCTAACAGCGCATTTCCCTGCTAGGGAGCTCAGACTTGATCCTCAGCTCCAAGCCACTGTGCTGGAGGACTTTAAGTGAAGAGTCATGATTACATTGGCCTTTCAGAGAAGCAGTGCTGTGAGGGAGGGATTGGAAGCAAGCCAGACAGAAGGCAGAGAGACTAGAATAAACCTCCAGAGAAGGGACTGAGGACCTGGCCCAACGCAGCCGTGGGAGTCACCGTGGAGAGAGGGGAGCGCAGACTCTGGGGAGTATGAAAACGATGGTCACCTGGCTTCCACCAGGGCTCGGCGGTCATGAGAACGGAGGAGTTGAGGAAGAGAGGTTTCCTACACTTGCTGAAGTGGTTCCACTAAGTGAGGCAGGGGGCACAGAGCCTACGATGGTTTAGAGCTGGATCCGGGTGTGGACTTACTCAGCCGACAGTCCTTGGGACAGTACTAGAAAAGGTTCCCCACTGGACACACAGATTCAAGGATCTGTGGCACACAGGAGGCAGGCCGAGGCAAACACATGAGCTGCTGCTGGGCAAATGCAAAGAGTGAGTAAGCAGAGACCGAGACCGCAGCACTCCAGGGGTACTGAGGCTTGAGGAGGGGCCGCACTCCAGGGGT
>CABHPP010108803.1:0-28846 GCA_902168425.1 Peromyscus attwateri
ATTAGATGGTACCTTGCAGTGAGGTATTCCTGTAGAATGGAATGCTCGTAACTCCACCATGAAGTTTCATGGGGCAGCAAGGAGATGATTAGTAATGCCTAGAAAGAATGAGCTATCATGATGCAATTTGTGTACAGAGGATGGGTGAGTCTGTTGGTGATGTTCACAAGGTTTATGAGGTGGTCTCATGATGTGGGTGCTGTAAAGAAGAGTAGTGGGGAGAGTTGTTTTTGCCCACCTGCTCTGTGGTGAGTCAGATATCCAGTGAACTCTGAGGCCACACTGCACACCACTGTGTGATATTAAAGAATCAGATAAATAAAAGATTTCTGCCCTGGAGCTGCTCAGTAGATATATGGAGGAGATAGGCAAGCCCCAAATAACTGTAAACATGAGATAAGCACTTTGAAAAGGATGGCAAGTACACAGAGGAGAACCTGTCTGCCCCTGGATGGAGGAGGCCACAGAAGTTGCTCCCCGGAGATGGGAGCAGAGCCTTCTGTTTTCCTTCTACCTTCAAGTACTGCTTTCAGATTTTCTTGCAAGGATTAGGTCTCTTCTGGTGATGAGAAAACACAATTCAGGGTGCCTGAGGGGAAAGGAATTCATCGACTTGTGAGCAGGAGTCCAGACATAGCACAGCTTTTGTTGAGACAGTCTCACTGGATAGCCCAGAATTCCCAGGCCTCCTGCCCCAGCCATACCAGTGCTGGATTTGGGGGCATCCAGGAGGGTTTACTCTTTAGACAGGCTGGGTTCACAGACTTCCATTATCCTCAGTGCAAGTCTCAGAGGAAAAGAATACTTTGTGACTGTGGCCAAAGTCCCGGGATTGGCTCTGTTTCTGGGTCACATGCCTTTCCTGGGAAATGGAATGGACTCAACCCCACCCAAACAGAGAGTGTAGGAGTGCCAGTTCCCCAAAGTAAACTGGGGTGCTGTTACCAGCAGGAGAACAGGCAGACACTGATTAGGTAAGCAAGAAAAACCCCATAGGGCTTTTTCAGTTTTGCTATGGTAACGGAGAGGCATTCTCTGTGGGAAACTCTTTGCTTCAGCTAATCTAGTGGAGGCAGATGGTACACCAGGGGATCAGGATGGTGGTGGTGGTGGGGAATGTTGTCTGGAGTAGAGGAGGCTGTACAGGAGGATAAGAAGTATGAAGTTAGGAGATGCATGTGTCAAGAGCAGACCTGGAGGGCTGTAACTAGGAGTACATCTCTGACAGAGAGTCTGCCCTGATGGGAGTTGGTCTGAGTGCTTTCATTTGGTAAGTCAAGGTTACAAACCTAGGTGTCTCGAGGGCCAGGGAAGAATTGCAGAGATCTTGAAGGCATGTTCCACTAAGGGGCATCTATGGGCATGTGGGTCCCAACCTCTGGAGTTCTCAGGACGATGCCTAAAATGTAAATTTTGGTGAACATTAGATGGCATTTAACTCAGGTTAAGCAAGCACTGTAGTATTACATGACACTACACAAAATTTTTTTAGGCTAGATGTGATGTGTGGCTCTGTGTTAGGAGATGCCTCAGAGGACCTGGTTCCTTCTTTACCCGATAGCATGGCATCGTTGATTCTCTGGCTTTGTTGGAGAGCTCATTTTCATTTGCTGAGGTCTTTAATAGGGCCACAGTAATCATTTCGCCTTTCTACAGTGTGACTTACCAAGGCTGTGCCTCGCTGTTTGGCCTGGTTCTCATCCATGGCGCCTGCCATTTATATTTTATGAAGGAGGACAAATGACTCGCCAGGTTGGCACAGCTAAGTGACCCACACAGGACGTGGTGTGGGCCTTCTGCCCCTGCAGCCCCTGTACTTCTGACCACAGAACTCAGGCTGCCTTTTCACCAGGAAAGGTGTCATGTTTATGAACAAACATCTTCAACATCTTCCATGATCATTAAGCCAATGCACTTCTCATGAGGAACTCCACTGCATTCTCCCAGCAGCTAGCTCTGGAGTGATGTTGTTTATTCCTGATTTAACAATAAGGAAGCCAGAGATCAAAGAGGTCATGGAGCTACATGACGGAGTTGTGGATCCAAACTAGGTATCTGATGTTGAAGCAGATATATATGGTGCTTCATTCATCTTCAGAGCTGCCTCCATCAAATCTTGGAAGCTGTGATGTTGCTGTAATTCAGTGGCTCTCAACTTGAGGCTGTGTTTCCTCAGGGGACACTGGTCTCTATCTGGAGGCTTTTTTAGAGGCTTTGCTGAGGGCAAGTGCTGTACCCTGAGCCATATTTCAGCCTTCTTGATGGTCATGACTTGGGTAGGTGGGGCCAGTGTTGTTGCTAGCATCTTTTGCGGGCATCTGGTGGGTTGAGATTATGAGTCCTCCTGAACAGTGCCAACAACAAGGAATTGTGCAGTACCAGCTGCATTAGTGCTTAGGTTTAGAAACCTGACTTAGTCCTCTTGAGTGTTCTGGCTATATGAATGGTCGCAGCCAAAGATGGCAGACTATCGGCTTGCAGGTCATAGATGTATTCTGTTTGCTTTATCCAGTGCTTATTCATTTATTGTTAACGTTAAAAAAATTGGTACTTTTCATCTGAGAAATAAGGATCTCATGCTTCTTCTAGAAGAATCTTGGACATTCTGTCAGTATCAAATATCCCTGTCTAGTACAGGTCCTGGAGCAAGCCACAGCTTTCATATTGGGGTAGGCATCAGCTCCCTGTGTGCGTAGCCCATAGCTCGTGGGCTTTACCTTTTTATATTCCTTGCTGGCCTCGTCCTGATCATTGAGATCTAAGGACCCTCTCTAGGAGCAGAAGCAGCCATCCATTACAGCAGCAGGAATTCACTTTAGCCCAAGTGCATGGCTACCTGCTGATCTCACAGTGGTCCCCTGGTACCATGTTGTGTAGAACTTCTCTGTGAGGCACCGCTTCCTATACATGCCTGTCACATACTAGCTCCTTGCTTTGCCTGCCATGACACTACTCTTCACTGACTTAACAGCCTCTTCCCTCTCCTTGGGTTTCACTCTACCTCGCCCCCAGAGATCTCTGAACAGGGTACCCGAGCTAGGTACTGAGCCCAGTGGCTTCCACCCAGCCTCTGATACAGCAGGAGTGGGGAAAAGATCCACATCTGGATATCTTCTTAATTGGATCATCTGAGGCCACCTTGGGTGGGTTGCAGGTTGCAGAATTCTAGAACGCTAGACTGCTTATTGACAGGTGTATGAAAATCCACCCCCCTCCGGAGAGGGGTGTAAAAAAATAGCCACAGAAGGATGTGGTCACCTAGCATTAACTTTATTTATGACAGCAACATGGGACTCTGTTATGAATCATCCCCATGACAGAAGTTCCTGGTGCTGGGCAGAACCCTCCATGGTTTGCAGTTGCAATGGAGGGTGCACCATGCCAGACTATGGAATACTTTGTATGTATCATTCTGTTTCTCAGACGTAGGTGGATACCATGGTAACCAAGTAAAAATCCATTGAATCAAGTTATTACATTCCGTCTACTCTGCATGTAATTTCCTGAAGGCCGAAGGACCCACATTTACAGATGTGAAACCCTTGAGGCCTTTGTTTTTGTTTTGACAAAGGGGTCTTGCTGTATAGGATCAGTGTGGCCTTGAACTCTTGATCTTTCTACCTCAGCCTCCTAAGTGCTGTGATGACAGGCATGCCTTCATGTCTGCTTGAGACGAGTTTCAGAATTCAGAACTTTCCAGTCTCTGGAGAAGTAGTGTGCATATATGCTGGTGTTATAGGTAACCTCCAGCTGAGTCTGGAGTAACAGCTTCAAACCCAGCGTGTGTCTGTAGCAAAACGTGTGCATATAATTACCCCAAAGGATATATGAAAATGTAGCTGCCATGGTAGCTTCTTGTCATCACAGGTCAAGTTTATAGTCAGTGAGTTTCAAGTATACCTGGTGAGTTTCAAATTTATTTTTATTTTTGCCCCCCCCCCCCCATGAAAAGGATTGTGGATCTATTTTAGTTGTAGTAATGTACCTATGTGAATGTCTGTAAGTCTTTTAAAAATGTCTTCCATACTCCAAGAGATCGGAAACTACAATTCATAGTATATGAGCAGGGATTGCAAATTCAAGTGGCAGGGCAGATACAGAAATGAAGTGGGAGGTGGGTGTGAGAAAAGGGAATGGTGGGGACCGTTGAACACTTATCCATTAAATGAGGGGGGCGTTACTTTCTAGCTCCAGCCACTTGTTGCCTTGGTGAATGTACATATAGTTTAGCCACATCTCCCTTTTTAAAAAAGAGGGACAAACATATATTTTGTAAGTGTGTGTTCCTGTGCATATAAATATGTACCACATGTATGCAAGGGCCTTCAGAGGTCAGAAAAGGCATCAGATCCTCTGGAACTGGAGTTACAGATGGCTGTGAGCCACCATGTGGGTGCCAAGAACTAAACCCAGGTCTTCTGCAAGAGCAGCAAGTGGTCTTACCTCCCGAGCTGTCTCTCCAGCCCCCTCACACCTCCAGAACTCACTTTGTGGACCAGGCTGGCCTCAAACTCATAGAGATTTGCCTGCCTCTGCCTCCCGCATGCTTTTGACACCTCCCATTTTTAGTGATGCGCCAGAATGCTGATTTTCTTGTAAAGTTTTATGATACTTAAGGGTTAGCAACTAAAAAGAAAAAAAAAAAAACTATCCATGTAAGCCAAAGAAAACATATCTGCAAACTTCATCTGGCCTTAGGCGGTCTGCTTTGACCTCTAGCCTAGAGACTACTGCTTGGGACACGAAAAGTTGTTGTTGGTGGTGTAGTGAGCTACTTCTCAAGATGGAGATGGCTGATTTGTTAGTCGTTATTATTATTTTTTACGTATGTTATTTTTATATAAAATACCTTGTAATAAGAAGAAAACAAAAGCGTTGATAGGTATTCTATTTTAGAACTGCCTTACTTCCTAGCCAGTTGGATATTTTCCTTTTAATCCACCAGTTGGACGTAACGTTATTTATGAAATGAAAAGCCTACTTTAAAAAGAGGAGCCCTTGGAGCTGGAGAGATGGCTCAGACCTTAAGAGTACTTGCTGCTCTTCCAGAGGACTGGGTTCCTAGCACTGAAATGTCTGCTCACAGCTGTCTGTAACTCTAGTTCCAGGGGATCCAGTACCCTCTTCTGGCCTTGAGGCACTGCACACACATGATGTACGTACATACATACGTACATACATACATACATACAGGCAAAACATTCACAGACATAAAATAAAAAAAAGTCTTTAAAAATGAGAAGCCCTTTAAAAGCAAAAGGATGAGTTAAGAAAGGTGGTTGTGAGCTGGGCAGTAGTGGTGCACGCCTTTAATCCCAGCACTTGGGAGGCAGAGGCAGGTGGATCTTTGTGAGTTCGAGGCCAGCCTGGTCTACAGAGCGAGTTCCAGGAAAGGCGCAAAGCTACACAGAGAAACCCTGTCTTGAAAAAACAAAAAAAAAAAACCAAAAAAACAAAAAAAGAAAAAAGAAAAAACAACAAAAAAAGAAAGGTGGTTGTGCTATGCTATTCCTACTTTTCCAGGACCATAATGGTCCTAAGTAGCACTGCCACTCTTTGTATATTTGTCACTGGGTACCTTTAGGATGGTCTAGGATGCTAACATTCTCAGATGCTCAGGTCTCATATAAAATGTCATACTGTTTGTATATAGCCATCGCTATTGTTCTACGTACTTTAAATCATCTCTGGATTACTTAGTATAACTAGTACATTGTAAATACTATATAAATAAATGTTACACTGTATATTTTAGGGAATAATGGTAAAGGAAAAATCTGTTTAGGACGAAAGCAGTTTTCCCCCAAATATCTCTTACCCAGGTTGGTTGAACCCGCAGATGGGAATACAGAGGAAGGCCAACTGTGCTGGCCCCGGGAAGCACTGTTGGTCTCTTCTCACTCATTCCCTGGGTGACCTCAGCCCCGTAACTCGCACCTCTTGGTTGATGGTTTGCAGTTTTATGCTCTGGTCCTAGCACCTAGCACCACTCCACTTCTGTCGCTCCATCTTAGTCTTGAATATTCTGGCTAAGTGCGCTGCAAAAACTGAACTCACTCTGACCTTCATCCTTAAATTCTCCTCCTTTTCTTAACTTCCCTGCACCATGGGTCACCAGACTTGCCTACAGGCTGAGTCTAATGCATCCTGCTTTGTCAAAGAAGGACTTTTGCAACTAGCCCAGTCACACACTACAGTAGTAGGGTTGAGTAATTAAAAAGATGACCTGGGTGGCCCTTAGAACCCTGAGAGTTTACAGTGAGTTTGCTGGGCTGGGGATGCAGCTCACTAGTGGAATGCTGGTGTGGCATTTGTGAGGCCCAGAGTTCTGTCCCCAGTGACCATAAAACAGAACAAAATTTTTTCTTCCTTCCCCAAGGATGTGAATGCCACCCTAACCTCTAGCCA
This sequence comes from Peromyscus attwateri, assembly GCA_902168425.1. Taxonomy (NCBI): domain Eukaryota; kingdom Metazoa; phylum Chordata; class Mammalia; order Rodentia; family Cricetidae; genus Peromyscus; species Peromyscus attwateri. Next base: position 6,409 of record CABHPP010108803.1, read on the forward strand.
TTTTGCAAGTCCTGTTTCCCCCCTACATTTTATATTCTGCTGTCACTGTCATGAGCTTCCTAGTCCTTTTTTTTTTTTTTTTTTTTTGAGACAGGGTTTCTCTGTGTAGCCGTGGCTGTCCTGGATCTCGCTCTGTAGACCAGGCTGGCCTTGAACTCAGAGTTCATCCATCTGCCTCTGCCTCCCGAGTGCTGGGACCAAAGGCATGCGCCACCACCGCCCAGCCAGCTTCCTGTTCTTATCCTTTCACATGGTTTCTGCTCTTGATGGGCATCCTTCCTGTCACCTTGGTCAGCCTCTCAGTTTTCACCTGGACTGAAGATTGTCTTTCAGTTAGTTTTGCTGGCTTAAGGGACGCAGCAGTGAATTGTGTGGAGCAGTGTGTTCTGGACTAGTTTGAGTCTAAGACAAATTCCAGAAGATAGAACAGATCTGGGGAAAACTTGTGTGCCAGATGAGAAACTGTTGAGTAGGTAGATCCCAGGTGCTGCCAATGGAATGAGAGACTGTTTGAAAACAGTGTCCGTCTCTTTCAGTTAGTTGTGAGGGCTGGTGATTCATTGATTGCAGGGTTTGGGATTGTTAGTGGGTGCTGACTGTCGAAGAAGTTCTCCCTTCCACTCCCTTCCCACAGTTTTCCTTTTGCAGTGCCTGCCTTATCAGACATGCCCTTTGGTCTAGCCGTCCATTTGATCTCTCCTTTAATGTTTCATTAGCATTTCTTCTTTACTTTCTCATGTTATTTCACACGAGTCAGTCAGAGGTATGCTCCTAAATGCCTTAAATCATAAATCACAGAGCAAGTCAAGAGGGACTCAGGTGAACACAAATATTTATATCAACAAATGTTTAGAAATGCATGGAGAGTCTTCCAGCTACCTGTCACCTGTCAGGGTAAACATTTAGAAATCCACCAGCTTGGGTTTCACATGGTCATTGGATACTTGCAGATGTATGGGCTGGAGTGGCTGATTAAATCCAAACCCAGCCGTACCTGGGGGAATACACCAGAGTATTTTGCTCACTGCGTATGGGGGTGCTAGGATTGAGGATGGTGGGTGTAGCACAGGGGTCTCTGACATGTGCCTGGGGGGAGGGACGTGTTCAGTTAGGGCTTCTCTGGATACAGAACACCTGGGCATCCTGATGACAGGCTGATGGCGATAGTAAGTGACAACAGAACTGCAGCAGCAGGTCAGAGATCAACGTAGGGGACCTGACACTGTCTGTTCTGTCCTTTAGTATCTTCTGCTTATACATCAGAAAGACAGCTGTGTCTGCTTCTTAGCATCTTGTTTTCAGGTCCCTCGGGTAGAGGATGGCTGTTGGAGTGCACTGACAGTCCGTCGATATAGTGTAGCTTGCCTCTTGAAAGGTTTCAGAAACATTAGAATTGCTGTGACCTTCCCCCGCCTTTTTTTAACCTGGTGTTAACCGATTACATCTTTCCTCCAAAGAGAAATTTGGTTGCTCATTGAAATTCTGTTGTGTTATTATTGTATTTATCATAGTGCACTTTAAAATTTTTTGTACTTGTTTTTTTTAAAATACCTTTAATAATTTCATACATATATATAATGGATTTTGGGTCATTATTACTCCCATTACCCTTTCTCACTCCTCCTCCCCTCCCAATGAACCCCCTCTTTCCAATAAGCCCCACCCCCTACTTTCATAACTTTTGTGTGTGACCCACTGAGTTTAATTATGATTGTTTGCATGAGCAGGAATAGGTTAAAAAGAATGATACCCCTCTGTTAGTAGCCATTAACTGCCCACAGTACTTCAGTGGTGAGTGGGGCCTCACACATTCCTCCCCATGCATGATGGTGATTGGCCCAGTTTTCAGCAGGTTTATACCTCTCTTCAGATAATTGTAATACCCTCATTGTGTTTGCATTTGGGGACGTTAACAGTTAATAATGTAACCCCTGAACTCCCAGATGTCAAGATGAAAATACAGTCTTAGACAACCACCACCACCAACCCCTGGAGACAGGCAGTGTTGGTGGCTTGTGCCTCTTGGTAACCTGTCATTAATTTCCTTTTCCAGTTTGAAGAGGTCATGGTTTGCCGACGACCGCAGTCGAATTGAGGGGCCCTTCTGTGTGCAGCCCAGAAAGTGAAGCTGCTGCTCTTGGGTTCCACGTCTGGGAGCAGGTGTGGCTAGGGTGTGCAGGAGAGTGGCTAGGAGGCTGCGGCACCAGGCTGAGAGGAAAGGCCAAGCAGGCCTAAGGTGAAGGCACCTCAGACTGATGGGAAAACAGTACTACAGCGTGCAAGCTGCGGAAGAGGGACAGGGCGAGCCGAGGACATCGAGGCACAGTTGCCTGCTCCTTGCTGACATAGGCCGCGGGGTGACTCTTCACCTCCGTGTTGTGTGTCTAATACTCCCTCCTCTTTTTTACGTGTTCTTTGGGTCTTCTGCTGGCCCTGCTCGCTCCCACTGCTTCAGGATCTGCGGATGTGTGAGGGCGAGTTCTGCGCTGTCTCAGTAACTGGTGGTCCTAATCTGGTGTATTGATTTTCAGTCTGGGTTTAGCCAGTCCTTTTCATACGATCATTTTCCAGACCCTCCCCCCCCTGATTTTTGTTTAAAAAGTATGCTGATAATACTTCTTTTTTAGCCTCTAGGGAATTTAAAATTCTGATCGTTGGGAGATTCATTCATTAAAATATTAATTGGGCCAGGTGTGGTAGTGATACATGCCAGAATCCCAGGACATGGGAGACAGAAACAGGAGGATGGTGAATTCCAGGCAGCCTGAGCTAGTGATAACTTGTCTGAATAATAAAATAAATAAACCAATAGTAATATTTATTGGGTACCTACTCTGTTTAAGGCCCTATTGGTACAAAAGTAAATTAATTTGTTTTCCGGAAATGTATGGTTTAGTAATCTGTGGGCTGAGCCTCAGGGAGACTTAGTAGAGGCAGAAAATCTACCTGGGACCATAGGATGATTGGGCATGGTGGTGCTTTTATATACACAGACTTTTATGTGCTTTCCATGTGTTTTCTCTTTTTTGTTTTTGTTTTTGTTTTTTTGAGACAGGGTTTCTCTGTGTAACCACCCTGGGTGTCATGGAACTTGCTCTGTAGGCCTCGAACTCATAGAGATCTGCTCACCTCTGCCTCCTGAGTGCTGGGATTAAAGTCGTGCACCACCACCACCAGGTGTTTTCTTATTCTTGAGGACCTAACTACTTTTATTGGTTAACATGAGTGATATTAATGTGCTATGTATATTTGACTAGTTACAACTGATCATTTTATTTTATCTTTGGTTCACTAGTATATGTATATGTATATATATATATATATATATATATATATATATATATGTATGTATAAAATCTGTTGTTTCTGTTTTTTCTTCGGTTTCTTTCATTCTTCCTCTATCCTTTGCTCTCTTTTCTCCTCCCCTCCTTTTGGGAACAGAGTTGCTGCTTCTGTTCCTGTGTGATCTTCATGTCTTATCTTTCAGAGTAGTTGTATAGAACATACCATTGTGGACTGGCTTTTTCCTGTTATTTCTTTGAATGATTTCTTTTCCATCCTTTATTTAATTGTTCAGGCTCCAAGATACGTGTTGTCGTATCCTTATTGGTATTATTGTTGTGTGGAAGGTCTGTGAGTCTATTCCTGCCTGGCTTTGCAGAAACATGATAAGGAATACTTCAATCCTGTTTTACTTAGGGTTTCTATTGCTTTGATGAAACACCATAGCCAAAAAGCAAGTTGGGAAGGAAAAGGTTTATTTGGCTTACATTTCTATGTTGTAGTCCATCGTTGACAGAAGTCAGGACAGGAACCCAAACAGGGCAGGGTCTTGGAGACAAAAGCTGATGCAGAGGCCACAGAGGGTTGCTGCTTACTGGCTTGCTCCTCATGGCTTGCTCAGTCTGCTTTCATATAGACTCCAGGACCCAGGGATAACACCACTCACAATGGGTTGGGCCCTTCCCCATCAATCATTAATAAAGAAAATGCCTTATAGGCTTGCCATCTTATGGAGGCATTTTTTTAGTTGATGTTCCCTCCTCTCATATGACTTTAGCTTGTATCAAATTGACATGAAACTGTCCAGCACAAATCCTACTGAAATGCAAGTGTTATAATCTGGGTTACTTTTGAAGTCTGGAAGCATCAGTCCATTCTATTCAAAGACACAACGTGTAGTGTGTCTCCCTGTTTGAGTCTTTATAAGGCTGACAGGTGAGTATTTTTGCAGAAGAAAACAAACTTGTCCTTTAATGATACTTTCAGAGCTAGCTGGAGGAAGGGGAGCCCAACATGTTTGCAAGTCAGTTTGTACTGGAATGAGTTGTTCTTATGGGTACAGTCTGAGAATGAACATAGTAGATATGCTTCTCAAATGTTGCCTACATTTGGAGGGGTTGAGGAGGGACTGAAGAGAGGGGCCGCTACAGTCTGGTGCTGAGGCAGGTGAAAGTGGGATTTGTAAACTAGGAGAGAGAACATCCTTCATGAAGGTGACTGGATCCCAGTCCTCAGAGAGTGGAAATGGTAACGTGACCTGGTAAGGAGGCCACAGCTGGGCTGACAGATTTGTGTCTCACTTTTTGACATTTTTTTGCTTTTTGAACTTACTCTCTCACATCCCAGGTGATCCTCATCCAGCTCTCTCCAGGAACCATTCCTTGATGATGGCTTGGAATATGCATTTTTAGTAGGAAAAGAGAGAGGGTAACTCTGTACTCCATACACGTGTGTGTATATGTGTGTGTGTGTGTGTGTGTGTGTGTGTGTGTAAGGGTGGGAGTAGGAGGCAGGGTCTCACTATAGCCTAGGCTGGCTTGGGATTGACTATGTAACCCAGGCTGGCCCAGCCTAGCACTCATGGCAGCCCTTTTGCTTCAGCCTTCCAAGTGGATGGCAGCCACACACCACCGTAGTCAGCTGTGAACTATGCATTTCTTCTGAGAGTCCCATGGGCCGGGTCCATTTTACATGGGCCCACCTTGTTCTGTGTGGCTGCCTGGCTGGATGCTGAGTTTGTACTAGTCTGGCTCTAAGGAGAACACAAATGCACTTCAGACAAGGAACTGGAAGAAGATGAGCAATGGTAAAGGACTTGAAATGGATTATAGGTGGTGGTGTGTTCGTGTTGCTTTTAAGGAAGTGGTTAGCAAGTCACAAGGCAATAGACTTAATTGTAGGCTCTGACTCCTTGGGCATTCTTTAAGAATAGAGGCTTTGCTGAAGATTTTAGGTGGAGGTTGTAACAATTCCTCGGGCCAGAACTCCTCCCACACTCCGAGAGGATCTATCTGTATGTAATTTCACAGGCTCCAGAGGTATCAAGGCCATGGACAAGAGCTCCAAGGTGAGGAAACTCCCTCTTCCAGTCTGGCTGCTCAGCAAACCCAGCAGTTCTCAAAGACACTCAAGCCAGAGCTCCATGCTGCGGCTGCTCTCTGGAGAGATGCCTTAGCAGTGGTCACTTCCATTGGGGGGTCTTCTCTTCCACTAGTCTCTAGAACACATGCTCTTGTGTTAAATGTGAGCTCCCCTCAAAGCCGACGTGTTCTCTCGGGGATGAGAATTCCTAGTCTTCCAGGTATTTCCCGTCAGAACCGGCTTTTTTCTCAGTTAGCTGACTGAGGTGTTTTTAAAGATCTGGCTGTGGCGTGTAGTGAGCGTGCTGAACTTGAGCCCAAGGAGCTGAGGCGCCACGATTCTGATCCCCAGCTTGCCAGCACATACTCTTTCTCCCTCACCCTTCTTCCCTCACCCCTCTTCACCTCTTCTCTCTTTTCGTCCCTCCCTCCCTCCCTCCCTCTCTTTCCCTCTATTCCCCCACTTCCCCCTCTCTCTTTCCCTACCCTGCCCCCTTTCTCCCTCTCACCTTGGCCTGTTCAGCCTCTGTACTTTGCTCCAAGGACTCTTGACACCACAGCGGAACGAGCCCTGGTATGTTTAAGACATTGACATGTGATAAAGAAGCATCACAAGACAGTGAGGAAATGGCATGAGACAACAGGTTCGCATTGGTTGGGGACCAGTCAGGCTAGATTTCACCTCACCATCTTATGCCAGGGTAAATCCCAAATGGATCAAGAGTTTTACACCGTGGCTGGGAGCAGTTTCAGTGTTAGAGAACGTACCTAGCATGCTTTGAGTCCCCAGTTCAATGCCCAGTATAAGGGGAAATACATCATAAAAAAATTAAGCCGGGCGTTGGTGGTGCACGCCTTTAATCCCAGCACTCGGGAGGCAGAGACAGGTAGATCTCTGTGAGTTCGAGGCCAGCCTGGGCTACCAAGTGAGCTCCAGGAAAGGCGCAAAGCTACACAGAGAAACCCTGTCTCAAAAAATCAAAAAAAAAAAAAAATTAATAGAAATAAGTGCAGCTTATCATAGAAAGTAAAGTACTTCGTGGTTTGGCATAAAAGTGTGGGAAAAAAACAATAGATTTAAGCAATTAAATTTTGGGCAGAGAACTTCTGGGTGCTCAAGGCCTTAGGTTTTGGTCCTCAGCACCACAAAATAAGTAACTCTGTTGTGGTATCATAATTAATGCTGTGTTGAATGCTAGTTGGAAAAAACAGTAGCCACAATTGATGGCTAATACCCTCGTATATGAAGCTCTCAATTGAAAGAATACTGGCCTAATGAGCAAATAAACAGAAGGTTCATAGCTGCATACAGATGACTAGGACTGGATGAATCTCTCTCTCTGTCTCTCTCTCTCTCTCTCTCTCTCTCTCTCTCTCTCTCTCTCTCTCTCTCTCCTTTTTGTTGTTTGTTTCATTGAGATGGGATCTTGCTCTGGGTGACTCAAGTGTGGTTGTGTAGTCTTGGCTGACCTCATATTCGCAGAGCTCTGTCCACCTTCTGTCTCCCAAGTGCTAGATTAAAGGCATGGCCACCGTGCCTGCTGTGACTTTTCAAAAACGCACAGCTTCAGTTTTCACCTGTAAAATTGGCCAAGTTCAAGGTGTTGGTATGCTGCTGTCATGGGGGGGGGGGGGGGGGGGCTGTGTCATACACTACTGGTGGGAAGCTTCACTCTGATCCTTTGTCTGCTCTGACCACAGTCCGTCCCTTCTCAAGAGTCCCATACCCAGGCGGTTTCCTCTGAGCTTCTTGTGTGTCCTGAGTCAGTCACGCCATTTCCTCTTGAACATCACTTTCAAGACTCCGTCCAGCCAGCCTTTCTCTCTCACCTCTTCTGCAGAGTGCCTGCCTTTGGCATCTCTCCTGTACCTGGGATGTGGAGGGTAGCCAGAAAGACAGTCCAACTGTGCAGGTTGGGACTGCCAAAACCTCCCCGCCTGCAGCTCTGCTGGCCTCAGGTGCTGCCTCCCATCCTGGCTTCGTGCCCGGTCCATTTTCCCCAGTGCCTTTGCCAAACTTTCACTTTCTCACAGCTGCTCCACCCTTCCCCAGGCACACCCGCTCCCCTTGGATTACCTTCCCAATTTCCAGAGAAAACTGGAGGTCCCACTGTTGGTCTCAGGGTCTGGCTGAGCAGACTGTTCTCGTCATTTGGGCAGGTGTGTCTTTATCCTCCCGCCTCCCGAGGTCCTGACTCACTCTTCTGCGCAGCCCCCTTCTACAGAACTCTGTCGTCTCAGTTGATGACAGTTCTTCCCGCCCTTCTTGGTACTGACTTCATCTTGGCCTGCATCTTGACCTCTGATACCCATTTGGCTTATTTTTGTATCCACAGGATCGAACAAATACTGTTTTAATGAATGAGTCCCAGACCAATTGGAATTAAAATTTTGTTTTGATTAATTTGTTTGTTTTGATTTTTCCATATAGGGTTTCTCTGTCCTGGAACTCACTCTGTAGACCAGGCTGGCCTCAAACTCAACAGAGATCCACCTGCCTCTGCCTCCTGAGTGCCGCCACCGCCACCACCGCCACCGCCTAGCTTATATATATATATATATATATATATATATATATATATATATATATAGGTGTTTTGCCTGCATGTGTGTCTGTGTACCACATGTGTGCCTGTTGCTCATGGAGAAACGGGCATAAGATCCCCTAGAACTGGAGTTACAGCCAGTTATGAGCTGCCCTATGGATATTGGGAACCGAACCCATGTCCTCTGGAAGAGCAGTCAGTGCTCTTAACTTCTGAGCTACCTCTCCAGCCCCCAAATGAAGTCTTTAAATCAGTTTTTCTAGAAACTTGAAAGGGAGTGATAGCAATATTCACTTTTGGACAAATATAGGAAAAGTCATTGAAAATGGGTCTTGAGGGGGTCAAAGAGCTTCTCTCCTTCATGTGCACTCATCTCAGCCTCATACCCACATACCATGTCCTCAACTCTCCTTCCACCTGTCACTCATCTGTCACAGGGGCAGGCAGATCTCTGTGAGTTCTAGCCAGCCTGGTCTATATAATGAGTTCCAACACAGCCAGATACAACAACAACAGGGGCCCTCCCCTTCTCACCTGAGTCCCATTTTCTTATGGTGTTTGGTATTTTCTTCTTTGGCCTCTGTTTTAGTCAGGGTAACTATTGCTGTGATGAAAACCCATGACCAAAGCAAGTTTGGGAGGAAAGGGTTTACTCAGCTTATGCTTCAGCATCACAGTTCATCATCAGAGGAAGTCAGGACAGGAACTCAAGCAGGGCAGGAACCTGGAGGCAGGAGCTGATGTAGAGGCAGTGGAGGGGTGCTGCTTAGTGGCTTGCTCCCATGGCTTGCTCAGCCTGCTCTCTTATAGATTCCAGGACCACTTGCTCAGGGATGGCTCCACCCACATAGACTAGGCCCTCTCACACCAATCACTAATTAAGAAAATGCCCTATAGGCTTGCCTGCAGCCTGATTGATGTGTTTTGTGTTGTGTTGTGTTGTGTTGTGTAGTGTAGTGTAGTGTAGTGTAGTATAGTGTAGTGTAGTGGGTAGCCGATCCAGCTTTGACCTGGAACTACCATCCCCATTGAGGCTTCCATAACTGTCATGCCTACAAGGCAGAGCTGAGAGAGGACCCAGTATCCCTGGTGATCTGGTGGTTAGGATTCGGCGCTGTCACTGCCACAGCCCTGCTGGCTCAGTCGGTAGAGCATAAGACTCTTAATCTCAGTACCCCCATGTTGGGCGCCAGAAATTGGTTTAAATATTAAGGCAATTCCACATAGTTAAAAGGGAGGTTTATTTTGTGGGAAAACTTACAAGTGAAGGGATAGGTAACAGGGTCTGGGAAAGGTGAAGTGCAGTCCAGCGGTGTTCTCTCGAGAACTCTGCTCGGTCTACCTCTAACGTCCAGGAACCAGGAACCAACAGAGCCGGCCCATCCGGATCTCAGGTCTTCAGGGGTCCTCCCTCGGCTCCACCTTGTAGGCATGACAGTTACCGAAGCCTCAGTGGGGGTGGTACTTCCAGGTCAAAGCTGGAATGGCTACCCACTACAGTTTTGTTTTCGAGACAGGATCTTGCTATGTAGCTCTGGCTGTGTTAGAACTCATTATATAGACCAGGCTGGCTGGAACTCACAGAGATCTGCCTGCCTCTGCCTCCCAGGTGCTGGGATTAAAGGTGTGTGCCACTGCATCCAGTTCTTTTGGAGGCATTTTCTCAGTTGAGGTTCCCTCCTCTCAGATGATCCTAGCTTTTGTCAGGTTGACATAAAACTCTCCGGCACAGCCTCCAATATGTGATCCCTGCTCACATCTTCCACACAGTTACCTAGAAGAACTTTCTGGAAAAACACCTACAGTAGTGATAGCTAATACTTAATAGATTTTTACTAGATGTTAGCGCTGTTCCAAATATTAGTCATGTACCAACTTGTTTTTGACTCAACAATCCTGGGAAATGATTGCTGTTACCCCTTTTTATTGGTAAGACAGGAGCACAGGCCACAGACCTGGTCCATCTGTTCCAGAGTCTAGAGCCTTGATTACTTTATGTTGCAACGGAACAAAAACAGTTGGTGGTTGTTGTTTTTGTGTTTTCTAGGAAGTAGACACTTTGCCTATATATCTGTTTGAATCTTCAATTCTGTAAGATAGATGTTCATTCTTCCTAGCTTCATTTTCTAGTAAGCACAGGCACAGAGATACCAAGTAATATGCTCGTGGTTGCTCAGGTCTTTGGTGGTGGTTGGACTTGGCTCCAGGCTTAACTCTTAGATATATCTCAACCCTAAAGTGCCAGTACATTCTTGGGGGCTCAGGGGAGCTGCAAATGCACTTATGGGTGTTTTAGGTTCCATCTTCAGAGTTTTGAAGGAGATGTAAGAGTTCGGGGCCTGGTGGGAAGGAGAGTTCCTGCTTAACATGATCAAGGACCAGCACTGTACCAGAACATTTGAAGATGTTCTCATGATTGCAAGAGAAAACTAATATCCTGTTTGTACAGCATCCAAATAACTCATGTTGGAATGCTACATTTCCCCAGTCATCTTGGAGGTCAAGCACTCTATCCTCCCACTCCCAGTTTATTAATTGACTTCATGGATTGATTTTTGTTTTGAGACAGGGTCTCTATGTAGCCCTGGTTATCTTGAAACTCACTATGTCACTATGTAGACCATGCTGGCCTTGAACTCACAGGAATCCACCTACCTCTGCCTCCCAAGCATTGAGATTAAAGGTGTGCACCACTACTCCCAGCTATAAATTTATTTTTGACAAAGTCTTAGGCATATAATGACCACAGTAGCATGTTGCAGCTGCACAGTTCATTGACTTGCTGTCTTTATCAGTGCATCTCTGAAACCCAGTGAGGAGAGGAGTGTAGGGCATTGGGGAACATGTTAGTTCAGTGGTTCTCAACCTCCCTAATGCTGCGACCCTTTAATACAGTTCCTCATGTTGTGGTGACCCCAACCATAAAATTATTTTTGTTGCTACTTCATAACTGTAATTTTGCTACTGTTATGAATTGTAATATAGATATCTGTGTTTTCTGGTAGACTTAGGTGACCCCTGTGAAAGAGTTGTTTGACCACCAAAGGGGATGACAACCACTGTGTTAATGATGATTGGCTAAACATATTTATTTTTTTTCTCCCCTGTTAAAATCCATTAAATGTTATAAAAGAATTTTTTTTTAAGTTATAGAAGAAAAAAAAAAGGAGCGGAAGCCATTTAGCAAAGTCCCAGGTGAGCCTATTAAGAAGTGGGTCACTGGACAAGGAAATCAAGTACAGATTGTTCATTCATTCTTGGTCCAGATCAAGACAGTAGGACATTAGACATACTTCAGAAATACCCTTCTACCCAGGCTTTAACAAAAAGTGGGCAACTAAACAGAATGCAAATTAAAAACTAACCCACTGTTACCTCTTCAGAAGAGGAAATGGAATGTGGACAGAAAATAAAGCAAGTGTTTATATCCTCTCATTTCCCAGGATCCAGGGCTCCCAAATTGTACAACCCCAACAGCCAGGCCACTACAGTTACCTCGACACACAGACAGACACCTCCTTTCTGTATATTGTCATGCTGAGGGCAGTTTTGGCCCCCTTTCCTCCCAGAGATGTTTGGGAATATCTGCAGACATTCTTTATGTGACTACTGTGGGGGAAGGAGAGAATAGAACACATTGTCACTCATTTCTCTGTGGGTAGAGGCCAGGATGCTGTGAAATATTCCACAGTGCTCAGGTCAGCCCCCACAGGAAGGAATTACCTAGATCAAAATGTCAGCAGTGTCAGGGTTGAGAAACACTAAAATTCTAAAGAGCCTAGCTGGCTTGCAGCCCAAGCTTCTCTACCTCCCAAGACCTCAGAGACCAGAGAAGTTCAAGTCTTAGGGGTTGAAAATTGGTAATCTTTCAGAAGCCATACCATGCTAAACTGGAAAGTAGATCAAGTCTTTAGACTGTTTCATTGTTCCTTGCATATCTGCTTGCATGTTGGCCCTGAAGTGTGATAGCAAGAGTGACTGCCTGAACAGAAATAGCCACTTTGGAACTCCCTCCCTTCCCTCCCACTCTGGTCTTTCTGTCCGCGAGTCTACGTGCAGCCTCTGTGGAGTTGGCTTGTGCTTTAAGAGCTCTTTGCCATCCTTCCCTAAGAACCTTTCCCACCCAGAGTAGGTCGCTGTCAGTGCGCTCTTCCTGGCTTCTCTTCATTGGCCTTTCTCTCCCCACTCCAGGGGTTAATGGGGGCTCTTGGAGATGGCCTTCTGGCCTTTGTCTCTTTACATATGGTATTTTTCTCCAGTTATTCAGGATGCTGTTCTGTTGTCCCTTGGTCTTGGTGTTTCTGCAAGATAGCCATCATTCTCTTTCTTGTTCCCTGAGTGTCCTTCCCCCTTCTGTCTGCTTTGAAGATTTACTCCATGTCTTTGATTTCAACAGCAGTTTTTATAATACTGACATTTTTACTTTATATTTATCCAGCTTAGGTTCTCTGGTCTTGTTGGATCTTTAGGTTAATATCCTTCATTTATTTTAAAAGATTTGTCTACTTGTGTCTGTCTGTCTGTCTGTCTTGTGGTTGTGTTTGGGTGAGGGGTGTCAGAGAGGGTATCAGGTGCCCTCTATCACTCTCCACCTATCCGTTTGAGGCAGGGTCTCTCCCTGAACCTAGCTCTGTGTTTCCTTGCCAGGCTGAAGTCAGCAAGCCCCAGTGATCCTTCTTTGCTCCCACTCAGAGTTGGGGTGACAAGCCTAAATGGGACACCCAGCTTGTTACTGGGTGTTGGCACCTGAGCTCCACTCCTCATGATTGTGCGGCAGATACTCTTAGCCACTGTGCATCTCTCCAGCCTCTCCTTAGCTACTTTAGAAAACGCTTTAGAGAATGTTTCTTCTGTCCCTGTGCCCTCACTTCCCTACCAGGGATTAATGGTAGACTTGAATTTGTCCTGTAGATAGATCCTGGGCACATTGTTCTACTTTTTTCTCCCTAGGGTTTTGTTGGGAGAATTCCTGTACATTTCCAGATCCCTCATCTGCTCATGTGTTTTGTTCATCTTTTCACTAACCCCTTTTATGTATTTATCATATTATTTTAAAGTTCCTGCATGATAATTCCAGCCAGTACCTTTGCTGTCTCTGAGTCCAGTTCTGTTGACTGTCATAATGTCTTCTGGGTTTTTTTCCTGTGGTGGTTTGTGACCAGATTCCAGCTGTGTATGGAAAGTGGGAATGACATGCCCCTTCTAGGCTGTCAGTGTCTTCATTTAGCTTGCAGTTGTTTGGGTCTTGCTTTGTTGTTGCTTTGCATAGTCTCCCTATGCTTTGGGCAGTCCTGTGTGTCCTTGCTCTGCTGCCTTACCCTGGAGTTTAGCAGGCCTTGTGTCCATCACTGAGAGCGCTCTCAGCCCTGCTGCCCTTGTGCAGTAGAGGTCTGCTGCCTGATACTCACTCTAGGTTCCAGAGCCCCACGGGGTTTCTTTCAGGTTTCCCACTGTTGTTCAGCAGGCTCTGCATTCCATTGCCTCAGTTGGCCTCATGAACTGATGTATGGTAACGCTGCCAGTCCCCCAGCGGTGTGTTGCAGCTACCTCTGTACAGGACACGGCCAGCATAGGAGCGCTCTGAGTTTCCCTGTCTTGCTCTCTGACTGTGGCAGCCCCATGCACTCAGCTTAGGCACCAGCTGTGGCACTTGTACTCTCCATTGTTCACATTCCCAGCTCTCCCATTAGATTGGACCTCAGAAGTCACTGCTTTCAGAAAACCTTTTTTGACGTCTGGGATCTGTGGTCAAAGTTCCTCCTGTTTTGTAATTTTCTCTGCAAGTGGTTTTGATTTTTGATTTTTATTTTTATTATCAACAGAGAATTGAGCCTAGGGCCTGTGTATGCTAGGCAGGTACTCTGCCCCTATGTGACATCCCCGTTCTACAGGTTAATTAACTTGTCTGTGCCTCGGTGTCTCATCTGGGAACTGAGTATAGTAATAGTGTCACTCTCAAGACTATCCTGAGGCATAATAAACAGGTGAGTGAGTATATTAGATGGTTAAGAGCATCACTCTGCAGTGATGGCATCCAGAGTCAGAACCCACTGGTGAAACCTGGGCAGGCCACCTCTCTGTGCCTTAGTTTCCTTACCTATAGAGTGGGAAGAATAATACCTACATCACAGAGTTATTTTGGGCTTAACAGAATTATTTCCAACAGAGCACCTAGGTCACATGGAGCCCACAAGAATGGGCCCAGTAGATAGCTGCCATGGTGGAGAGAATCCAGGGCGCCATGACCTTCCCTGTGGGAGTGTTCATTGCCTGGAAGAAAATCGTTCATTTTCCTCGACAGTCCTCGCACTCTGGTGGGACAGGAGCCATATCTCTTACTCATGGCTCATGGAAGGGAACTAAACAAATATTTATTCAGTGACTGAATCATGAGAGGGTTGTGGTGAGTGTGCATGATAGCAACTGTGGTTGAATCCAGAGCCCCACTCGTTTCCATTAAGTTATTCTGTGGGTCCTTTTGAGAAAAAAACCCACATGTTTGAAATGAGTTTTCTATTTTGAATGTCTACAGAATTCTTCATCCACCAAGTGCTCCCTGGACTTTAGAAAAATCAAGTCAAGATTTATAGTATTCCACACCCAGAATTTCCCCATCATCCCTCCAGAGCAGCCTCACCCCGATTTTCCAAGTGAACAGATTTTCCTTTCATTTTGTGAGCATGTTCATCTTAGAACTTTCTGGGCTACTTCTGTGACTTGTTATTGTAGAAACCTAGGTGAGCTCAGTTATTCAGGTTCTCAGTACTGCTCACATCTTGAAAATGTTTGTAAAGATGGTCCTGCATTTTCAAAGCAGGTTTGGATATTCTCTTTTTGACTATTTAATTATAGTCTCTTAAAGTTTGTGTGGAAATGATCATGCAAATATAAATAAAATGAGGGGCTGGAAGGTGAAGGGCTATATTTTTAGACCATATGCTTAGTTTGTGGTGGAGTCACCAGCAGAATCTGTCATGAGAATAGAAGAGGAACCCAACTTTGTGTTATGCTGAGGTCCCTTCTTTCTGAGGTGCAGAGGCTGGTCACGTGGTATGATTCTAGTGGATGTCTGCCTCAGCAAGTGAGGATCGGGCTGTAAAGGTTCTTATCACTTTAGTAGTGTATTGAGTGTTCTCATAAAAGATGATAATGTATAAATGTCATATGTTAAGTTTTTAAACTTCTTTTTGTAGTGCTGGGGTAGATATGAGGACCTTGTATGTGCTAGCCAAGTGTTCCACCACTGAGCCATACCCAGCTCCTGAGACCTTTCTGAATGTTAATATTGGCAGTCTGATATTAAATGGGGAGCTCTCTTGATAGGAATTCTAGGTTTAAGTGGGGTGTGTGGCTTTTTATTGTTGAAACAGAGAGTTTCATATCTCAGGCTGGCCTTAAACTTCTGATGTCCGCACCTATTCCTTCCATATCCTATGATTACTGGCATGCACCATCACATTTGGTTTGTGTAATGCTTAGAGCAGTGGTTCTCAGCCTTCCCAATGCTGCGACCCTTTAATACAGTTCCTCACGTTCTGGTGACCTCCAACCATAAAATTAGTTTTGTTGCTACTTCATTACTAATTTTGCTACTGTTATGAATCCTAATGTAAATAGCTGTGTTTTCTGATATTCTTAGGCAACCCCTGTGAAAGGATTGTTTGACTCCCCCAAAGGTGTTGTGACCCACAGATTGAGAACCTCTGGCTTAGAGACTCAAGTATAATGCTTTATGTATATTAGGTCAGAACTCTGCCAGCTGAACTACACCCTTAGCCCAGGAATCCCAGTTCCCAAGCCTTTTAGTTTTTAGTCACCCCACCCCACCCCTGTCTTTCTGAAGGGTTTCTCGGGTGAGTAGTTTGCAGCCAGTGATTTGCTGTACTAACTAGCCTGTTGAAATAGCTGCTTAGTTGGCTCTGGGTCTGTGTTCTTGAATCTGCCTTGAGAGCTGCAGAGGCCTAGTAGTCTCCTACCTCCATTCTTGTATGCCACAGTCAGAATTTTTGTTTTTATTCAAAAGCTCAAAACCTGGTTCCTTAGAAGACAAGGCTTTTGTAGCCAGAGCCCTGCTCTGCACTGCTGAGTCCTACCTTCCACAAGGCTTTGCCCACGCCCTTTCCTAGCGCCATCTGAAGTCTGCAGGGATTGCTTCGGAAGCCTGTCCTGGCCACACAGACCACTGCTCTCCTGTGAATGGGGTTGTTTGTTGACATTTCTGTCTTTCTCCTGAACTTCTCGAGGGTGGGGACTGACTCACTTCTGTCTTTTTCCCCCTCTCCAGTTCTTGACATTTAGTGTCCTCCATAAATACTGGGTGAATGAATGGGGATCTAAGATCTGAATGCCTTAGGGCAAGTTCAGTCTGGGCCTGGTGCTTCCAGAAAGAGGCTGGCTCTAGCCCTGTGAACACTCACCTGGGAACTGCCTCCTCCAGCCGATGTTGCTCAGCAGCTTAATATGTTGAGGCTTTAATGGAGGACTGCACTGCACCTCCAATCCTGCCTCTCCATGTCCTGGTTATTGTGTGCCAGTGGTTCCCTCTGGTGGCTTCCGTTCCACAGGCGTCATCACACCCACCCCTCTGTTTCCCTTGAAAGCTGGTCTGCTGCTGCCCTCCATTAGAGCTTGTCTTTTGTTCCTAGGAGACCGTTTGCACAGTACCGTCTTCCCTAGAGAAACTCGAATGGCTCAGTAACTTGGGAAAGGTCATCTTTGAGTAAGATGTGGTTTTTAATCTGAAGGGTGTTCAAATTTGTTGTACCCCTCTGAATAGCTGACAGTCCCATGACAATACTAGGGACCCTTGTAAATGAGATAACATAATCACAGAGATGGTGTTGGGCTGGAGGGATGGCTCAGTGTTCAAGAGCACTGGCTGCTTTTCCAGAGGACCTGGGTTCAATTCCCAGCACTCCTATGGTGGCTCACAACCATCCTTAACTCCACTTCCAGGAGATCCAGTGCCCGCTAATGGCTGTGCAGGTACCAGGCACACACATTGTATTATATGTAATACATGCAGTCAAAACACCCACACACATAAAATAAAAATAAATAAGTTTGAAAAAACCCCAGAAAGATTGTGTTTCTAAACAACCAGTATGATGCTATTTTATTTCCATCTTAGAGTAATGATGACTACCATTTTAACAGTGGAATGGACACTCACACAAAGTCAAGGGTATCTGGCCCCACAGACCTAGTTCCTGGTTCCTGTCACATGCTGAATCCCTCTCCTTCCCTGAAATGAAACTCAGACTCTGGCATAGCCAGATTCTTATCACTGGTTGACTTCCTGGAAGAGAAGAAGGCAAGAGTAGTCCAGCCATGAGTCACATACTTAAGATGCACTCCGGGCAGCACTGAGCTGGGAAGAGTATGCTCTCTACCCAGTGTATGGGAGGCTCTAGGCTGGCGCTGTACCTGTAACTATCCTCTGCAGGGTCCCGCTGCTCTGTCCTCATGACTCTGCTCTCCCTCGAGACTTCTACTACAGTGTCTCCCCGTGCCAGCTGTGCTGGGGGACCAGCTGCAGAGCTTTTTCTTTAAAGGAAAGGAACAGGAGAGGCGGAGGGCTGTAGAGAAGACACCTGACATTGACCTCTGGCCTCCACATGTGCTCAAAGTGCTGTACACAAGTGCATGTGTGTACATGTGCACATGTATACATACCGTGAACATTTAAAAGGGGGAGGCAGGTAGGATATGCTGCTAATTTTCGGTGGTTCTGTGTTGGGTCCAGGGGATATTGAGCCATGTTTCCCTTAAGGGCAGGTTCACATCTCAGAAGTGTAATGTGATTTCATCTTTGTAGGATCATTATGAGCATACTTACACATCTAGATGATGTACCTGCTGTGTACCTGGGCTGTGTGGTATGGCCTGTTCTTTTGTTGTACAACATATACTATGAGATTAAGTCAATCTCAAGAGAAAATGATCAGAGCGAGAGTCAGTAAACTTGAGATGCAGGAGGCTGCTGCCATAGTAAATGAAGAAGTTATTCTTTTCTTTCCTTTTCTTTTTGTTCTTTTCCCTCCCTTCCTTCCTTCCTTCCTTCCTTCCTTCCTTCCTTCCTTCCTTCCTTCCTTCCTTCCTTCCTTCCTTCCTTCCTTCCTTCCTCTTTCTTTTTTTTTGGACAGGGTCTCTATTGTGTAGCCCTGGCTATTATAGCACTCACTCTGTAGACCAGGCTTTCCTCAGACTCAGAGATCCATCTGCCTCTGCCTCTGAGTGCTGGGATTAAAGGTGTGCACCACCATGCCTGGCTTAAGAAGTACATTCTAAAATAGCAATGAAAATGTAGTTGTGATGATTAGCTTTAATTATCAACTTGGCATAAGCTAGGATCACCTAGGAGGAGAATCTTAATGAGGGATTGTCTGCATTGCTTGGCTTGTGGGCGTTTCTGTAGAGTGTTGTCCTAAATTAATTAGTGTGGGAAGACCGAGCCCAGTGAGGGCAGCACCATTCCATTGGTTTGGGATCCCTGGCTGTGTAAGGATGGAGAAATAGAGCTGAGTGCAGGCAAGCCAGTGAGCATGTGTACATCCATTTCTTTCTGCTCTTGACTGTGTGTGTTACGTGGTTAGCTGCCTTGCATTCCCCTCAGTGATGGACTGTAACCCGGAATTGTAAGCTGATACAAACCTCTGACCTCCTGTCCTTGAGTTGCTTTTTGTCAGGGTATTTTATCACAGTACAGAAGTGAAACTAGAACAACAGTAAATCCATCAAGTGGTGACCGCCCTCCTTTATCAAGTCCTGTGCCCTGGACGTAATTGCCTGTGCTCTCTTTTCCTGTGGTTGGCAGCAAGGATGTGTTTGCAGCAGCATCTCTACAAATATGTGAGAAATGCTCCCATAGTGCACTGTTCCTCAGTGATGGGCTTTTAGCTCATCTTCTGGGACCCCTTCCCTCTGCATGAGGTTGGTCCATCAGCGATTGCGGTGCCATTAGGAGACACATGGTTGTATAGGGATCATAACAGCCACTTGTTATACATGCCCAACTCTGAATTCTAGTAAATTTTCCATCACCCTGAGTAAGATCCCTCATGCCCTTTGAGAGTGAAACCCGATAACCATTCCACCCAGCCAACTGCTAATCCACTTACTGCTCCTGTCAGTGGCCTTTTCTGGCCATTTTCAAAGTGCCAGGAGTGGTAACAATTCAGGTTTGGAGCCACTGCTTTTCTCTTTATTTTTTCATCTCTATTCTCTGCGGCTGGAGTGGCTCACTAAAAACAGTAGACCCCTCCAAGGGCTACCATTAACATCAGCTGTGTGCTAAAGCTTTGTGAGCTGAATTGGGAACTCAGTGGTCATCTATAACTTGATTTCTGTGGAAACTCACTTTCCAAAGTCAAGATGTACCAGCACCGAGTTAGCTGCTTAGGGGTGGACAACTGAACACTTAAATTTGTGGTCTTTTGGCTGTGTGTGTGTGTGTGTGTGTGTGTGTGTGTGTGTGTACCCTAGAGCCTCTCATGTCTCTTCTATGCTAGGTAATTGCTCAGCCACTAAGAGACTGCTGGAGACTTTCTGTGTGTTTTCAGTTCCTCCTGGCCTCTTGTTGCCTTGCATAGCAATAAATAGGTCCCCTTCCTGTAACTTCGCCCGTTGGCTATGGTGACCGTGTTCTGTCTGCCTTGCATCATCATGTATGTTTCTTACCTGTTCTGACTGCTAGAAGAAAAGTTGCAATCTGAAAATCTCGTCCAGGTCCAGGTGGGTGACACAAACCGCTGACATGGGCTAGGGAATGTGGTACTTGGGGAGTCCTCTAGGACACCACCAAGAAAAGTGCAGTGTGCTGGTGGCAGAGAAGATGCCCTGGACCTTGCCATAGGCAAGAAGTTTTGGTGGAGCTTTGAGACTTAGGCCACGTGATTAGAGTAGAGCTAGCAAATAGATTCCGTTTCATGTGCCAGAGGGTTTGAAAAGGCCAGCAAGCAAACAGAAAGCTGTGGACACGCTCACATATGTAAGAGAACGATAACATGTCACTGTTGGGCTTAGTCATTCACTGAGATTCAAATAATAGTCTGAAAAGATTGTTAGGGTTGATAAGGCTTTGTGTCTTTTACAGTAAAAAGTAAATAGTTTAACTCCAGTGTAAAGAAGCTGACCAAACAGTATGCCTTGGATTCAGAGTGTAGAAGCGTTCGCTCTCTGCCCGTGCCATCGCTTACATCCCCTCTGTATGCTCTTCCCCAGGAGAAGCACCTTCCTCTTTACACGTCATGCATGGGAGCTCCCTGCCCCCGTATGACCCCTTAGAGTTCTGTGAACTCAGGACTTTGAAACTACTTAGTGGAATGTATAACAAATTGTTTGATGTTTAAAGTAGGACAGGGGCTTTTATTTTTAAAAATCCAATTAAGTAGATTTCAGATTCCTCTTAGCAGCTCAAGAAGACAGCAGAGCCGGTGAGAGAAAACAGTAAGAACTTAGCCTGCGCCTGCAGCTCTCTGGGGTTTGGAAGCGTTTGTAACAGGAGATGATAATGTTGCACAAACTTGAATTTCTAGGGACTGAAACCCACTTTATGTGCAATTGTCCCGTGATTTCACTGTCTATCATGATGTGTGCAGTGTCCGGCTGTGGAGAGCACTGGGATGCCTTGATGGGCTAGAGCTTCCTTGTTCTTCACAGATAATTAGAATTAAAATCAGCTTATTAAAAATAATTTCAACATTCTGTGGTGGTTCTTTTTCATTACATATCAAAGTGGATGTGTGGACAGGACTGTGATCTTACATATGAGCATATAACCCGAAGGCAGCTGTGTGGTCTCAGGGACGATGGGATGGCCTTGATGTTTGGTGTTAGTATTGGTACCCCATCTGTATACTTGCTTACCCCAGTTAGCACATCACGGCTGGAAATATGGGCCTCGACTCTGTAAAGAATCAATTTGGTGAAGTCTTGGGGCAGTGAAATTCATGTGTTATCTATGGTTGCTTTTGGCAGCGCTGAGCAACTGTAGCACAGTGTGGTCTGCAGGCCTGGAACATTTCTTTCTTGGTCTTTCCAGAAGAAAATGAGCTGAGTCCTTCTTTATATAGAGAGCTGTCATGGTTTGTTAATAAACAGAGAGAAAACAGTTTACTGTCTCTGTGCTGAAGGATGGGGAGGTGGAATGAGGAGAGACCTGCTTCCTCATTCCATTTTGTCACCACTGTCTCCAGCCCTGAGCTGTGCCTCTGCTTCAGGGCTGTGTTAGAAATTCAGCCACCGCCATTCATCGTAGTTAGTAGGCACGTCTTGAATATAATGCAGAATATTGAGAAAGAAAATGGAACTGAGACTAGCCCTGTATACCAGTCCACAGAGTGATGCCAAGAAAGCTATCTTTCAAGGTCTCTGCTGAGCCCAGTCAAAGTTGCTGTGTGGACCAGGTTGGCATGTGCTTTCTGTAAATGCCCTGATAGTGAGTACCTGGAGTCCTGATGACACACTAACTCAGCTCTGCCTCAGCAGCCATAGGTAGTATAAAGCAGTGAGGCCTGGCAGTGCTCCAGTAGACTTTATTTATAGACCATGTTTATTTGTCCTAGCCTTATTTCTGTTGCTGTGATAAAACACCCTGACCAAAAGCAGATTGATGGAGGAAAGTGTTTATTTGTTTTGTAATTCCAGGTCCTAGTCCATCCTTGAGGAGAAAACAAGCTGTGAGCTTAAGCAGATGATCACATCCACAGTCAAGAGCAGAGAGACACGGGTGCCCCATGTTGTCTGCTTATTGCTGTTTCTTTTGCTCTAGGCTTGCTTTTCCCCTTACATTGTTCAGGATCCCCTGCCTAGGGAATGGTGCTACCCACAATGGGCTGGGTCCTTCTATATCAACCAACAATCAAAACAATCTCCCACAGACATGCCCACAAGCCACCCTATCTAGACAGTTCCTCAATTGAGGCGTTCTTCTCAGGTGATTTCAAGTTGTGGCAAGTTGAAGTTTAACACCATCACACATATACAGACACACACACAATCATGCATGCTGACATTTGAATTTCAAGTGCTATAAAACCACCTTCTTCTTCTTCTTCTTCTTCTTCTTCTTCTTCTTCTTCTTCTCCTCCTCCTCCTCCTCCTCCTCCTCCTCCTCCTCCTCCTCCTCCTCCTTCTTCTTCCTATTTAAAAATACAAACTCTCTTAGCTTCTCTGACTGGCTTTGGCATACAGATGTAGCTTGCTGAACTCTGGAATAAACAAACCACTATCTAAGACTTGAGGATGAGGTGCGCTGGGTTTAATTTGAATCTCTGCCTCTAATGCTGTGGCTGTAGGCAAGTTACTTCCAGAGCCTCACTTTGCTCATCCTGAAATGGAGGTAGTAGTAGCTGCCACCTCGTAGAGTTGTTGTAAGAATTGAGTGAGAGACCAGAGGTGGGGCAGCTCATCAGGGCCTAAGATACACCCAGCAAGCTTAGCTGTGATGTCTCAGCCACCAGTGGGGCTCTTAGAGGTATCCTACAGCCTTTGTAGAACTCTTTGTGATATGGAGGTTGATACTCTGGA
>CABHPP010108807.1:0-12831 GCA_902168425.1 Peromyscus attwateri
CCACGCACCCCCTATCCACCCCTCCTCCATATTGGTTCAGAAAGGAGCAAACCTCCTATGGGCTTTAGCAAAGCATGGCATATCAAGTTGCTATAAGACCAAACACCTCCCCCTGTATTGAGGCTGGACAAGGCAATTCAGCATGAGAAATAGGTTCCCAAGAACCAGCCAAAGCACTAAGGACAGCCCCTGCTCCCATTCTTAGGAGTCCCACAAATAGACCAAGCTACACAATGGTGTCATGTATACAGGGAGCCTAGGTCAGTCCCATGCAGGCTCTCTGGTTGATGGTTCAGACTCTGTGAGTTCCCACAAGCCAGACTGGCCATTTCTGTGGGTTTTCTTCCAATGTCCCTGACCCCCGTGGCTCCTGCAATCTCTCCTCCCTCTCCTCAGCAGGACTTCCTGAGCTTGACTGGATGTTTGGCCATGAGTCTCTGAATCTGCCTCCATCAGTCACTGGATGAAAGATCTCCACTGACAATCAGGAGAGTCACCAAGCCAATCACAGGGGATAGCCAGTTCAGACTATGCATCCACTGCTGCCAGGAGTCTTAGCTGGGCCATCCTTGTAGACTCATGGAAGTTTCCCTTGCATCAGGCTTCTCCTCAACTCCATAAAGCTCCCCTTTCCAGTCATCTCTCTCAGCACTCCCCCCACACTGCAACTCCTAACCCGATCCCTTAAGTTCCCATCCTCACCCGCTCCCAGCCCACCTAGGAGATCTCTTCCATTTCCCCTTCCCAGGGAGATCCATGCATCCTACCTTAGGCCCTTCTTGTTACCTAGCCTCTCTGGGTCCATGGATTGTAGGATGGTTATCCTTTACTTTACAGTTACTATCCACCTGTGAGTGAGCACAGACCATGTTTGTCTTTCCGGGTCTGGGTTACCTCACTCAGGATGATTTTTTTTCTAGTTCCATCCATTTGCCTTCAAATTTCCTGATGTCATTGTTTTAAAGAGTTGAATAATACTCCATATGTACCATATTTCCTTTATCCATTCTTCAGTTGCTGTGTATCTAGGTTGTTTCCAGGTTCTGGCTATTACAAATAAAGCTTCTATGAGCAAGTGTCCTTGTGGTATTTGCAAATCTGAGTTTGTGATTTTACTTTTACTTTTTACATGAGTTAGAATGCATAAAAATTATAAATTAATGACAATAGGCATACAGTACACAAAAAGACAATCTGTGATATTAATATAGTGCGGTGGGGGGGGCAGAACAACATAGGAGTGGAATGGTGATTGAAATGGAACTGATAGTACTTCAGAATGGATGGTTGTAACTGTAAGATGCTCTGGTGGCTTAAATAAGAGTGAACCCCATAGGCTCATGCATTTGAATGCTTGGTCATTAGGTAGTAGCATTACTTGCGAGGGATTAGGAGTGTGGCCTTATAGGGTTAGGTGTTGCCTTATTGGAGGAAGTGTGTCACTGGGGGTGAGCTATGCGGTTCCAAAAGTCCAAGCCAGACCCAATGGTTTTCTTTCTTCCTGCTGCCATTGGATTTTGATGTAGAACTCTCAGCTGCTTCTCCAGTACTACGTCTGCTTTGTGCAGCCATACTCCCCACCATGATGATAACTGATGAAGCCTTTGAAACTGTAAGCCAGTCCCAATTAAGTGCTTTCTTTTATAAGAGCTGCTGTGGTCATGGTGTCTTTTTCACACCAATAGAACAGTAACTAAGACAGATGCTACCTGTAATATTCATGGTAATCACAAAGAAACTATAAAATAGTCAGAAAAGGAGTGGTGAGATGCTCAGTGGGTAAAGGTACTTGCCCCAAATCTGATAACCTGAGTTTGATCCTGAAAATCCACATAGTAGGAGAGAACTGACTTCTACAAGTGTGCTATGGGGTGCACACACCCGCACACATAGACAAACACAGAGATAAGGAAATAAATATAAAAAAATAATTAAAAATAAATAAATACATACACAAGGAAATAAGAGAATCAAAATTCATCAGGGCAAAAATAAGTTTATTAAACACAAAGGAAAGCATTGATGGGGAAAGGGGACGAAATGTCTTAAGACTATAGTAATAAAAAACCAAAAAGGCCAAAGTCCTTCCCAATAAGAGGTCACATCCACTTATGGGTGCACAACTGAAGGCTTTAAACCAGCACTAATAGTATGGGTGTGTTCTCCTAACAAGTGGACCACAGTAGCAGAGGGTTATTGGTAAGAGGAAAGTCTATGTATGCAGGACCGAGGGCAGACCACACATAGGAAATCCCAGTCTCATTTACTGAAATTTTTTGTGAATCTACGTCTTCTCCAAAAAGTCTATTTTAAAAAAATAAGAAAGTTATTATTAAACAAATGTATGTCAATGAATTCAACAAAATAAATTCCCAGACACATGTAACCTCCCTAGATTGAATCAGGGAGATTGAGTCAGGGTCAAAACTTGCCCCAAGTAAAAACATCTTTGATCAGATCCAAATGGCTTCATAGAAGAATTCTACAAAATATTTGAAGAATTACTATCAACTTATCTCATATTCTTCAAAATAAACTTGACAGAGAGAGAGAGAGAATTATAATTCACTCTGAGCCCAACATTGTCCTTAAACCAAAGCAGGGATTACATAGTTGTAAAACTCCTCAGTAAGAGTCTAGTAAATCAAATCTAACATTATATAAAAACAGCGGTGCATCTGCACCAAGTGTGACTTAATTGTGGAATATAAGGATAGTTCAACCTTTAAAAAGCCAGCCAAGATGATACATAACCAACTAATGACTAAAAACTATTTGACTTTTCAGATGTGGTGGTGCATGCCTTCCATCCCAGCACAGGGGAGGCAGAGGATGGCAGATCCCTTGCATGGCAGAATCGTTGCTTTGGTCTGTCATAGGTGCCCTGTCTTGAGTGAGTACATGGTTATCTGTATCTCTTAAGGAATAACCACACACCACCAGTAAATAGAAATAGTTTAAACAAGAAAATCCTCATGCATTCTAGGACACTTGGATCATGGCAAACACTGAGATACTAGAACTGTTGGTGTCTGAAATAAATTTCTACCATGCTACAAAGAAACCATGGCCAAGCAAAACACCATGTTCAGAAACAGATGTACTGGTACATACCTGTTACCCTAGCACTCTAGGAGTAGAGGCAGGAAGATCATAAATTTGAAGTTAGCCCAGGCTAGAAAGCAAGACCCTCTCAAAAAATGGTGTGGTGTTTTCTTGGTACAGGTCCAAAAGGGTGACCTTCAGTGTCAACTTCATCAAGCATCTACAGCATGACTCACTTTGCAATAGAGTAAAATGGGCCTAGAAAGAAGGATGATGGGGTCCCAGCCTACAAACTTCCTTTTAGGAGCAATGACGACGACTACAGAACATCATAGTGGAGCAGCGTTCAGGTGATTCCAAGTAGTTATTTTCATGATGGCCAGTGCTGATCTGTTCAAGGCATGGGGCTTTTCTTTTTTTACATTTTATTTATTTATTATGTACCCAGTGTTCTGTCTGCACAACAGAAGAGGGCACCAGACCCCATTACAGATGGTTGTGAGCCACCATGTGGTTGCTGGGAATTGAACTTAGGACCTCTGGAAAAGCAGCCAGTGCTCTTTAACCTCTGAGGCATCTCTTAAGTCCCTAATTTCATTTTATTTTTTTAATTTTTATTTTTTTTTTAGTTTTTCGAGACAGCGTTTCTCTATATAACAGCTCTGGCTGTCCTGGAACTCACTTTGTAGACCAGGCTGGCCTCGAACTCACAGAGATCAGCCTGGCATGAAGCTGTGCTTTCATCTCCCAGGTAGGCTGTGATAGTACTTGTTGATGTGCATTTCAGCAAGGTCTCAACCTAGAGGCTTAGTCAGGACATTACTAATCACTATCGTTTATAGAAATTTTACTGTAGACCAAACACTGACTTAAGTGTTGTGTGTGTGTGTGTGTGTGTGTGTGTGTGTGTGTGTGTGTGTGTGTGTGTGTTAACCTTCTCCATTTTCCCTAACTGCCAATAAGGAGAATTATTATTATTATTTCCAATTCATAGTTGTGAAAACTACAGTATAGAACTTAAATAATTCTCTGAAGATCAAAGCACTAATAATCAGTGACTTCAAAGCCTGGCAGAAATTAAGGGAGTCAGTAGTTTCTTTTCCTTTCTTTTTAGAGAGAGAAGCCTCTGGCTGCCTGGCCAGAGCCCAGAAGGTGAGTTTCTGTTCAGATAATTTTGTTTCTCCCTCTGTCTAGGGATTGAACCCAGCATCTCTCACACATTAAGCATAAGCTCTACCCCTGAGCTACAGCCCAGCCATCAACTATTCAATTCTCACAGTGATCTGGGGTAGCCATGTGCATATTCATCTCATCTAGCCCCATCATCATGGTCCTGTAGGTCATATCCAGACTACATGCATGACCCAGCTAAGATTCGCCACCCATTGTTTCTCTGTCCCCTCCCAAAAGGTTTTGGGTCAGTGGCAAAACCTTAATAAGAAGAAAGGTCCAAAACAGAACTCATGAGGAGGTGACACTTTCTCTAGTGGTATGGTCACTGATAAATTGACTTTGTTTACTAAATAACGCCTCACCCATGCTCGGGAAAGTAACTCTTATTAAACTCAGTGTTCCACACACAAAAGGGAAGATGTGAAAATTAGGAGGGAGACGTGGTCAGAAGGGTGCCTGTGGCAGAGGGAGGGGGGGTGGAAGTGAGGAATATTGCTTACATAAATACATGAAACTGTCAACCAAAAAAAAAAGTATTTTTGAATGAACTGGGCCCCAGTGACACTGTTTAGGATGGCAAGCATGTGTCATATGCGTTTGAGTATGTGTTACGTGCATCTGTAAGGCCCTAACCGTGCTTCTCTGACTCTGAAAAGCATCAATGGAAACATTGCACCATGATGCTACGGATGACAGAAGCAAAGGGGTGGGGGAGGAAGTGTGTGTGTGTCTGGTTCCAAGCACTGAGCAGCAGCTGATGCCTCGGGGACTTCTCGCCCATAGCTCGATACACAAGAGTGTTTAATCACTCGCTTTCACGGCAACCATTCATAACTAGAATTCAAGATGAGGGGGAAAACCCAGGGCTACCCAGAATGACTCTCCAATGAAGAGGCAGAGAAAAGCCGGTCACACAATCAGCTTGAGATCATTTAGAGAAAAGAGGGCTGTTCAGCTTTTTCTGAGTCACTAAGTTAGCCACATGGAACAGAAAAAAATGACTCAAGAGAACACAGTTGATCCTGGAAATGGGTTCATTGCTAGGAGGGTGAGGGGAGGGCCCTGGGCAAGGAAGAAGAGAATGGCAGAAACACCTCTCCTCTGAGATGATCGTCTTAGAACCAGTTACTCAGGGATACCACCAGCATCCTCAGAGGGCTGGAGACAGAATGGCAGGGTTCCTTCTGCCATTGAGTTTCAAGAGATTCATTCCAGGATTAAGGAACCATCCTTCCTAATCCAGCGTGCACAGACCTACGTTGGAAAGTGAGGCAGAGCAAATCCAAGTGGGTCAGTGCTGTCTTCTGCCTCTTCTTTCTCACACACCTGGGTTCAGAGTACCAGTGAAGGAGCCAAGATGAGGGCAGGGTTCCTTCCCGAACTAAGCAACTTTGAACTTCCTGGCTTCCCCACAGGAAAGACAGCCATTTCTAGGTCCCTCTTGTCTTCTGTTCTCTTTCATACTAGGTTCACTGTTAGTTGTTTCTACATCTGCTGTGGCCAAGTTGTTGAGTAAATCATCTCTTTAGGTCAGTGGTTCTCAACTTGTGGGTCACGTAGCAGATAGCCTGCATATCAGATATTTAATACATTATGGTTCATAACAGTAGCAAAATTACAGTTATGAGGTAGCAATGAAAATAATTTTATGGTTGGGGGTCACCAGAACATGAGGAACTGGATTAAAGGGTCACAACATTGGGAAGGTTGAGAACCACTGCTTCAGGTGTTGTTGAGTGCTTAGACAAGTGAGGAAGACTAGAGTCTGCTACAGGAAACAAGAGCCTTGCCCCCAAGGATACCAGCAACTTGGCAGACAGGCAGACTAGGGCATCACTTGAATGTTCTTACCCCTGATGTTCTGCATACAGCAATAAAGACATGCTTACAGATTAATTAGCAAGACTGAATGACCCTACAAACGAGAATGAAGTTCTTATATTTCTTTTCCAATGACAAGTAAATCCTCCTATGCCTTTCCATCCTATATCCTCCCCCACCAAAGAGCAACCGAAACCAAACCAAAGCTTTAGTCTAGACAACAGCAACTCATAGTTTGAACTTTTTGAGTTCTTGTCTATATTTTTCCACACTAGGAAAGTAATTTATAATGAGGGAAACAGGAAGAGGTGGATGAAAAGACACATTGATTTAACACCTCATTACTAGACTCCCAATTTCCTGGAACTTCTAGTTTTGTCAGATGGAAAATGTTCTATAGCATAGAACAGCCTTGAATTTACTGTGTAGCTGTGAACCAAGCTGACCTGGAACCATGGGTGACCCTCCCTCCATCCTTGGCCTCTAAATACTGGGATAACATGAACCACTGTGTCTAGTTTCCTGAAATTTTCAGCAGGTGGTCTCAGAGTCACTAAGCTCTCTCCTCTTGGCATGACACCTAGACAAACTCAATAGAGAAAGGCACAGACATTTTCAATTCATTGTGTGGAAACATGTGTGCTCACCTTCAGGAAGCAGATGCTATTTCTGATCCAGGAGCCAATTCTACCTATAAGGTAGAGGCTCAAAGATCCCTGAAGTTCTCCTGTCTGTTGAGCTGGGGCATGGGCCCATGGGAATGGGACCTGCCTGATTTGATTTTCCCAGATCCAACTACCAGCATAGGCACAATTCAGCATCTTGGCTATTGGGTGCAAAGTGGAACCTTCCCTACATGGCAGGCAGGTCATGGCCTGTGAAGGTCTATATTTGTCCTCCAAATCCCCTCAAAAATAGCACCTGGAATTTGTACCTGTTTCTCCAAGGCCCAATGTCATTATGCCCAGATGCTCAGAGAGGTGGTATTCGTCTCCTCTAACCATCCTATGATGGCTAGTGTGAGACACTCATTGAAGGGAATGGGCCACAACATTCAAATTGAGTAATTCAGCTGCTACTCCCTATGAGTCAGAGCACAGCACAAATTTGAATGGTTAAATTCATGCTAATTATTTAAAATATTTATTTCTCTTAACATAGAATAACATGAAATACCAGCTAGAAAAGACAATGTACTATGTCAAGAGGGATATGTTATTCTGTATTCTTGTTTGAATGCCTTCTCTGTTTATGATATATGTATGGGATCAAAATCATCCAATAGTTCTATCCTTTGGCCTGAAGGTCCATTGTAATAAATCTAGGGAAGTATTGATGGTTTTATAACTTCTACTAGGACAGAAGTCCTCTTTCTGTTTGCATGGTCTTTACCTCCTGACATTAACTGCTCCATTATAACCTACTCACTTTCTTTCTCTAATCCCCAACAGAGCTACAATGTCCAAAAAGATACTTTTTTGAGTACCATTATATCATATACAGGACACATGTATATAAGATACAGGATGCATGGTATCTAAAATATTAAGTGCATGGATGATAAGACACAGTATATGATCAGTACTGAGTCAGGACTAGAGAGAGAGACCCATGAGAAAAAGGCTGTAACAGTGTTCTCTAGACCACAATTCAGGTTAAAATTTTCCTACAGATTACTAAGGGCTCAGAGCAAAAATGGGAAGACTGTTAGGGCCCTATTTCCAGACATTCTTGAATCTCAATCTAGGTCTCTCTGTGTAGCCCTGGCTGTCCTGGAACTCACTCTATAAACTAAGCTGGCCTTAAACTCAGAGATCTGTCTCCTGTCTCTGACTCCTGAGTGCTAGGATTAAAGGTATGCAGTAACACTGCCTGGCTCATATGCTTGTCTTGTAGATCTCAGAAAGCCACCAAAACCTTGTGAGCCAATGTTTTCCAGTGTGGAGGTTCCCCTAATGTATCATAGTTTGACTTACAAGTCTTCACCCATTCACAGTGAGTCAAGTGATTTGCATTCAGTAAAAAAAAAAAAAGGCTTAGAACTTTTCACTTCCCAGGCTTGCAATATGTGCCACAATATTCTCTCAAGGTACTAGGCAGTTCAGTCTACTTGATTATGACAAAATAATTGTCATTCTGAAGTACAGCACACTGCTAAAGCAGACAGGGTAGGTCTATCCAATGCATTTTCTTACAATATCTACAACCTATAATGAGTTTATCAGAGCAAAACCCCAGACACTCACTGGATTAGTTTTGCCAAAGAACAAACAGTTAACCCTGAAGCTATATATTTGCAGCAAATATTTCCTTAATTGAGACTCTCTGTTCCGTCTGCCTTCCAAAATCACAATCACAAACCCAAAGGATCCAACTATAAGAGGCAATTAATTTCTTCAGATGCCCCAGAGAGTCCAAGGAAGTTGAAGTGTAACATCTTGATTTCAAGAGAAAAAATGCATATGGTGTTAACATCTCAATAATTGGGAAGGGATTTAGGTACTTTCAGTAATGACGTCTAATGTGCCTCACAGTGGCAGTCCTATTCTCCACTATGGATCCAAAAACTCTTGTTAAATAGGTGAACGCAAGGTGTTCTTATCTATTTCTTGGGGGCTAATTTCTTCCACCAGGAACATATTGCCAGTTGAATTGGAGCCAGCATAGACTCATCTAATCTCCCTCTCCTTACACACACACACACACACACACACAGTATCTAACAACATGCATGACTCACGGTGAATTATTGACTTGGTGCCAACCTGTCACCAGTTGTGTTATTAAACACAGTGCTCTAGCCATGCCCGCCTTGCTCCTTGTCCTCTGTCTCACCTCCCATTGACCTGGCTGCCTTTCATTTTGAATTGAAGCCCTCATTACGGGAATCTAAGAGGGTTCTTTCTCCATTGAAAAAGAAAACTTTTACGCTATGATCTCTGGTTCGTTGCCTCTATGTGTCTTATCTTTCCAGCCACTGTACAAAATCACATGTGGCACATTTGTCCACAAATACATACTAAAATGTGGGTGGAGTGCTCTTTGCCAATTCGAATGGTAACAGAGACAAAAATGGTAAATTCTACAGTTCAGCAGTAAAATAATAGTTTGTGGTTCTTTAACTGATATGGCTAATAATTCTGTCTTGAAAATATGCACCTGAAATTTTCTCTTCTTCACAAAGACTTTCACCTCCAAGAAATACAGCTAATAATTTGATTCATTGAGAGACATAACCAATAATTTTATCATCTATGTTCTGGATTGATAATATGTTCTCAGAGAAACAAAGCCAACAGCATTGGAACCAGTCATCACCAAAACTTGTCATAGTTACTGCAGCTCAAAGGTTTTCCCTACTTTTAAGATAGCTGACTTTCCCCACAAATTATGTTCTACAATACTTCTATGAAGCTCAAAAAAAAATTTGCTTCTGATATAAAATAAATAACTCTTCATAAATTTCTTTCATGTACCACTTTCCTTTCAGGGTCTGTTTTATTGCTTATGCTCTTAGGGAATTCTGTGATGGTTTGCACTAATGCAAAATATGGAATTATCCTAAAAGGACAGGTCCTGTGTATATTTGAAGTTGGTTGCAGGGTCACAGGAAACCCTCATCCATTTTTTAAATTTAAAAAAATAAGCTATTGTATAAAGTAATGAGTCGCATTTCAACATTTACACACCTGTGTGTCATTATATTTGTCCTGATTTCTCACTCGGCTGCTATCACCCACCTCCATGCCCCCTCTGCCTAGTCTCCTTTTTCACCTAAATAGTATTCTCTCTACTTTCATGTCATGTGAGTCCCATTACTTTATCTTTATTGTCCTCCATCTTCTCTAAAGATCTCTTTATGGCCTTATGGTCCTCTTTCTACTTTCATGATACACACACACACACACACACACACACACAAATATAGATTCTATACATGAGAGGAAATATTCAATATTTGTCTGAGTTTGGCTTATTTCACTTAACATAATGATTCCAGTTCCTTCTATTTTCCTGAAAATCTCATGATTTCACTTTTATGATTGAAGAAAATATCTTTGTGTGTGTGCATCACATTTTATTTACCCATTCATCTTTCTATGGGCATGAGCTGCTGCCATTCCTTAGTTATCATGAATAGTGCCTCAATAAACATGGATGTACATGTATCTATCTCTGTGTTGAGTTAGAATCCTTTTGTTATATACCCAGGAGTAGTAAAGCTGGATCAAATGGCAGTTCTATTTTTAGTTTTTGAAAGGACGTTGAGAGTGACTACAGAGGAAGATCAAGTCACATATAAAGGCAGGCACAACAGAATGACACCTGACTTTTATATGTGACTATATGGAAATTTTGGAAGCTAGAAGGGCCTTGGCTGATACTTTACAAGTTCCAAGACTACAGATGCCAGCTCAAACTACTATACCTAATAAAACTATGTCACAATCAAAGGATAAAGAGAAACTATTCATAATCAAACAGATTTAAGGAATTTATATCTAAAAAAGCCAGCTCTGTAGAAGATATTAGAAGAAAAATTTAGGTCAAAAGAGAAGATTAAACTTAACCAAGAGGACCTAGGAATATATGATCCCAGAATAGCTAAACAAAAGAAGTCAAAAAAACTCCACCATCACCATCACAAAATAGCAGGAATAAATAATACTCAATAATAGTTCTCATTATTAATATTAATGGCCTCAATTCCCCCAATAAAAAGATATAGACTAACAGATTGGTTTAGAAAACATAATTCATCTTTTTGCTGCTTCCAAGAACTACGCCTCACCATAAATGATAGACATCACCTTAGAGGAAGAGGATGGGAAAAGGTATTCCAAGGTGTGGTGGTTTGAATGGAAATGACCCTCACGGGCTCATATACTTGCACGCTTTGTCTCCAGTTGATGAATTGTTTGGAAAGGATTAGTAGGTGTAGCCTTGTTGGAGGAGATGTGCTAATGAGCGTGCACTTTGAGATTTCAAAAGCCCACACCAAGCCCAGTGTCACTCTCTCCACCTGCTGCCTGAGGATCAGAATGCAAAGCTCTCAGCTCCTTGTCCAGCATCATTGCCTGCTTGCGTGCTACCATGCTTCCTGTCATGGTGATCATGGACTGAGCTTCTGAAACTCTAAGTCCCCCATTAAATGCTTTCTTTATAAGAGTTGCTTTGGTCATGGTGTTTGATCACAGCAATAGTAATCCTAAGACACAAGGAAATAAGAGGGGGGGAAGCAGGTGTAGCTACTCTAATATCTGACACAGTAAACCAAAACAAGTCAAAAGAGAAAAGGAAGGACATTCCATATTCATTAAAGGGAAAATCCACTGAGTGGATATAACACTAATATTTACACACCAACATAGGGGGTGCCCATTTTCATAAAATAAACACTATTGGAGCTAAACTCATACATTGAGCTGGGTCTGGTGTGCATCCCTTTAATCCTAGCACTTGAGAAGCTGAAGCAGTTGGGTCTTTGTGAGTTCAAAGTCAGCCTGGTCTACATAGTGAGTTCCAGGCCAGCCAGGGTTGTTACACAGTTTGACTCTGTCTCAAAATAAATAAATATAGAATCATAGATTCACTCCAGCACAAGAGAGAGTGTGTGACTTCAATATTCAACTATCACCAATAGACAGGTCATCCAAATAAAAACTAAACAAAGAAACTTTAGAGCTAAATGGCATCATGAATCAAATGGATCTAACAAATATCTAGAAGGAAGAAGACAAGGATGCTCACTCTCTGTGTTCCTGTTTAATATATAGAGGGTTTGAAGTCTTAGCTAAAGCGATAAAGTAAGTAGAGGAAATAAAAGAAATACAAATAGGAAAAGAAGTCAAATTACCTTTATTTGTAGATGTATGATTCTATAAATAAAAGATCCTAAAAATGCCACCAGAAAATTCCTACACTTGATATTTTCAGTGAAGTATTAGGATACAAAATTAACACAAAAAGTTAGTAGCTTTCCTATATATAAATGATAAACATGTTGAGAAAAAAATATGAAAACAATCTCATTCAGAATAGGCTGGAAAATAAATAAATCAGACTTACATACTAAAAACACTAAGATATTAATGGGATAAATTGAGGAAGATACCAGGAGATAGAAAAGACTACTCATGCTCAAGGATTGATAGGATTAATATTGTAAAAATAGCCATCCAACCAAAAGCAGCTTGCAGATTTAACATAATCCCCATCAAAATTGCAATTCTTCACAGAAATTGAAAAAAAAATTGAGGGGCTGGAAAGATGGCTCAAGTGGTTAAGAGTACTCATTGCTCTTTCAGAAGCCTTGGGTTCAACTTCCAGAATCCACATTGTTGCTCAAAACCATCTGTTACTCCAGTTCCAGGGGATCGGATGTTCTTCTGACTTCTGTGGGCACCAGGCACAGGTGGAATAATATACAAGCAAAACACTCATGCACATAAAATAAATATTTAAAAGAAGAAAAAAAACTGGCTACATTTGGAAACACAAACTACCCAAGAAAGCCAAAACAATCCCAAACAATAAAAGAACTGCTAGAGGTATTACCAAACCTGATTTTAAGTAATGCTATGGAGTACAGTAATAGAACCAGCATAGATTTGGCATATAAATAGATACATTGGTCAATGGACTAGAACAGATAGAAGGCCACATACCTACAGGCACTTGAGCTTTTTTCAAAGAAGCCAAAAACACAACTAGAGAAAGGATAACATTGTGAACAAATGGTGTGTCAAACTGGATTGGCTGCTTGTAGAAGAATGAATACCATGCTGCTCA
>CABHPP010108808.1:0-13050 GCA_902168425.1 Peromyscus attwateri
TAGACTATGTACATGCTCCAGCAGCAATAACTGCACTGAAAATGAAATCCGGAGCAGGTGTGCAATCATGTTATTATTTCACTTTTCACTGTGCAGGCAGTTTTTAAACGGCGCCTAATCCGGACAACCGAATCCCATCAGGCGAAGCCTCTTTAAAACAAAAACATGAGTTAGTAAGCGGGTGAGATAATATGTGCCCGCAGCAAACACTCCCAGCTTAACAATAAGAATCTACTGCTTTTCATCATTCAGTTGGCTTTAAGCTTCCTTACATAATGCTTTCCCTGAAGCTTTAAAGCACATTACAGTGTGCTCATCTTATACCAAATTATAAGGGAGTTAGTGATGGATGGAGCTTGTTTTATTAATATGATACATGGCTTAGTAATCTTGCCTGTAGCACTTCAATGTAATCATGCTTAAGGACATGATTAGCACTGGGCTCTGGACTCACTGGACATGAATCTTGGTTCTCTTCGGAGGGGGCGGATGTTGAGACAGAGGGTCTCATTGTGGATCCCTGGCTAGCCTGGAACTTTCTCTGTAGTGCAGGCCGACCTCAGACTTACTGTTCCCCCTGCCACTGCTTCCCATCTCCCGAGTGCTGGATTACAAGTATCTGCAACCATGCGGGGGCTGAGTGTTGGCTCTCCTGTGCAGATCTGCCTGCTTTTTTCTTTCAAGCCTGGTGCTTGCTGTGAGAATCACAAGTAAAGTAGTCTACACACCGATTCTTGGTGCAATGCCTGTTTCCAGGTGAGCAAGACACCATTAGCCATGACCACTGTTATTAGTAAGGTCACCATTGAGATCGCCCAGCGATGGAGAAATGGATGAGATCTACATGTGCAAACTGGAGGGGGGGAGGGTAATGGAGGGCAAGGGATGGGGGATGAGAGCTTAGGGGAGAAGGGGGTTTGAGCTAGAATGGGAACAAAGTGGGAGAGCAAGGAAAGAGATACCATGATAAATGAAGATACCATGGGAATAGGGAGAAGCAGAGTGCTAGGGAGGTCCTCAGGAATCCACAAGGACGACTCCACCATAGACTACTGGCAATAGTCGAGAAGGTACCTGAGCTGACCTACTCTGGTGATCAGATGGCTGAATACCGTAACTGTCATCATAGAACCCTCATCCAGTGACTGATGGAAGCAGATGCAGAGATCTACAGCCAGGTCCCAGGCAGAGCTTCAGAAGTCCCATCAATGAGAGAGAGGAGGGATGCTATGAGCAAGAGATATCAAGATCATGATTAGAAAAAGTACAGAAACAACTAGCCAAACTAGTGGAAACACATGAACTGTGAACCAATAGCTGAGGAGCCCCCATGGTACTGGACTAGTCTCTCTGGATAATCGAGACAGGTGTTTAGCTTGAATTGTTTAGGGGGTCCCCAGGCAGTGGGATTGGGACCTGTCCTTAGTGCACAAGTCAGCTTTTTGGAGCCTAGTGTTTATGGTGAGACACTTTGCACAGCCTTGGTGCAGGGAGGAGGGGCTTGGACCTGCCTCAACTGAATGTATCAGGCTCTGCTGACTCCCCATGGAGACCTCGCCTTGGAGGAAGTGGGAATGGGGGTAGGTTGGGGGGAAGGCTTGGAGGCAGGAGGAGGGAGGACAGGGGAATCTGTGGTTGTTATGTAAAATGAATAGAAAAATCTCTTAATTAAAAAAAGTAAGGTCACCATTGAGTATTATAAGTCTTTATGTATGAATTTACTATGTGGCTAATGTTCTTAGGAGTGGGTGGCCAATTTTTAAAAAATAAGAATCTAGATAAACTTTTGTGGAATATACATACATACATGTGTGAGTATACGTGTGTGTGTGTGTGTGTGTCTGTGTGTGTGTGTGTGTGTGTGTATGCTACTGTTTCAACTACTCAGCACTGACATTATTCCAAAATAGGCTGTCTGTGACATAGTCCTAGACTACCTTCAGCAAAGTCGGTAAATTTAAGTGTTCTCAGCAAGAAGGAAAGAAAATTGAACTCCACACAATGTAAGTCTATTGTAATGATTGATCACTGTAGGAATTCCACCATGTACATCCCCATCAAATCTCAAATTCCACACTTTAAACACAGGCTGTTGTAACTGTCACATCATATACCTTATTTTTATTCATTTAAAAGGAAATAACACTATTATTTTAAAAATTGAAACCAGGATTCAATTTGACAGGCTGTCTCTCTCTAAGGTACAGAACAGCATTGCTCTGCCCATACCTCCTCCTGAGTATCTCCCTATATTGTTCTCACTGCACATGTATTTTATTCCACCTTAATCTAAAAATCAAACTTCTACCCATGAATCCCAATGGAGCATTGATTTCTTGGGTACTGTGCCCACTCTCCTTCCAAGTCACCTGAATGTCAAGACCTGGATTTTCTGTCCTTACACCTGTCTCTGGACTGCTGAACTCTGCTAAAGAGAATTTCCTGGTCACTCCAATGAATGTCACCATAAACACATCACATCTAACTTCACTTAAAGCTTCACCTCTGCTGGTAAATCATCCTCGCAGACCTCCTTCCTTTCCTGACCAGTATTTCAAGCATCTCCTGTCCTTGTAAATTCTCAACTGCACAGCAATTTCAAGCTAGGGGCCCCTTTTTTTTTTTAAGTTACAGATGTATACAGATATTCATCTTCTCTCTTTCTCTCTCTCCTCCCCTCCCCTCCCCTCTCCTCTCCTCTTCTCTCCTCTCCTCTTGTCTTCTCTTCTGCTTGGATGCTGCATATCTCCTTTGTATTATAATCATCTTCTCAAATCTTTGGACACAATGACCACAAGTCCTCCCCACTTCTTAACACACGTGCTTCATGTCCTCCTCTGGACTCACTAACCCCATTAACGTTTAAACATATTCAATGCTATATACTAAAAGCAACAACAACAAAAAAACCATAAATAAATAAATAAATAAATAAATAAATAAATAAATAAATAAATAACCCTCCTCACTAGATTCTCCCCTGGGACCACCTTCTTCATGTCTTTTCTCTTCTCTACAAATCTCCAAGCCGTTGGGTGCACTTACAGTCTGTACTTTCTATAGTTTTCTAGCTGTCTGGTTTCAGTCTCTGTTGCAGACACCCAAACTGCTCTTTCCAGCGCTGCTGAGTGTTCCCAGGTACTGTAGTCAAAAGGCCACTGTCTCCTCCAAGAGATACCATCTTTTCCATTTTCTGGGATTCCTTGTTCTCCTGTTTTCTGCCAGAGCTCTGGGGGAATTCTTTTCTCTCCTCCTTTCTGTCTTCCCAGCCTTTTCCACCCTGTGGCTTAAGGATTCCCAGCCCAGCTCTCCTTTCCTGAGCTCTAGATCAGTATCTCATATTGCCTTCTCGGGAAGACCAGAGAACCCTCAAGTACAAAAGGCTCAAATCAAAATCGAACTTTTCCTTAAAACATATTTCTCTGCAGGTGGCACATAAATTAATGAAATGATCCATGCTGTTGTGTCATCCCTGGGCTCACTCACCATGTCTCATTCTGTCAGCCCCATCTCTCCCATGAAATGCTGTTTTCCTTCTAGATGGTATCATAATATTTTATTTTTCTCTTATCATGTACTTGGCACATTAAATTATATGTGTTTATGATTGAATCACATCCATTAAGCTTATGAAAGCTAAAAGCTTATCCTTTTCAAATATACATACATATGTCTATATACACACATGTGTGTGTAGGTCCCCAGCAGGTGATGATGTGCAGTAAACACATGTTAAGTAGGTGGTTCTTTTTCATGGATAGTCATATCTATGAAAGCACCTAGTTCATG
Organism: Peromyscus attwateri; assembly: GCA_902168425.1. Taxonomy (NCBI): domain Eukaryota; kingdom Metazoa; phylum Chordata; class Mammalia; order Rodentia; family Cricetidae; genus Peromyscus; species Peromyscus attwateri. The sequence goes on from CABHPP010108808.1 coordinate 3,790, forward strand.
TCTCAAGTGTGTCACTTCAAGAATCAAAATCTTGTTTCAATAATCTACTTGGATGTAGCATGACTCTTAAAGAGTCTTATTATTAAAAACAAACCTGGAGCCAGGTATTGGGGTGAATGCTGGAAGATCAGAGAAGCAGAACAAGCCACAGCTATCTCACCTTGTCAATTCCTCAGCTGATCCTGTTTCCTCAGAGTGGAAGCCTCTGTGTCCTCATTCAAATGGATCTCAGCTGACTGCTGCTAAAAGCCTAAATGCTTAACCAGCTCTAGTTCCTGGTCCTCATGCCTTATATACCTTTCTGCTTCCTGCCCTCACTTCCTGGGATTAAAGGCATGAGTCACCATGCCTGGCTGTTTCTAGTGTGGCTTTGAACTCACAGAGATCCAGAGGATTAAAGGCACGTGTGCCACCATTTACTGGCCTCTATATCTAGTGGCTATTCTGTTCTCTGACCCCAGATAAGTTTATTAGGGTGCACAATATTTTAGGGAAACACAATATCACCACACTTGGATTTTTACCTTGGTTTGTTCTAGGTGTGGTAGACAATCTCTTCTAGTCCCAAGCTCAATGTTTTAAATAAAATCTTTTTTTCCACAGACCATAACCATATTGACTTCTCTTCCAAGGAAGAAGAAAATATCAAAGATACACAAATACAATCTATTTTGCCTTTGTACATGTCTTAGTTACTGTTCAGTGGCTATGATCAAACACCATGACCAAATGAACTTGGAGAGGAAAGTATTTATTCCTCTTACACTTTCAGGTGTAAGTCAACACAGGCATTCAAACAGGGCAGGAACCTAGAGGAAGGAGCTGATGCAGAGCCCATGGAGGGGTGCTGCTTACTGGCTTGCTCCTCATGGTTTCCTCAGCCTGCTTGCTTATAGAACCCAGGACCAACAATGGTCTGAACCCACCCACATCAATCGCAATTAAGAAAATGCTCTACAGGCTTGCCTACAGCTAGATCTTATGGAGGCATTGTCTCAACTGAGGCTCCCTCCTCTCCTGTAATTCTAACTACATGTATCAAGATGACATAAAACTAGCCCACACAGTGCCCAAGCATACTTTTAGCCCAAGATTTTCTCCCTTCCAATCTTCTTGAATCTTCTAGGTTCACATTGTTTGATATTGCTCCTCCTGACAGTAAGAGCTGAGTATGCCCAAATGTTATCAACAATACTCGATGATCATACCCAGGAGCTTTGTGCTAAACAAACCAACCTGCCTTCTCAGGACAGATGATAAATGACTCTTAAATAATCAATAATCATGTGTTTGGGGTTCTCTTTCAATAAAATACTGGGTGGGCTCTGCTGCTAGACATTTGTTTCCTCGGGGATCTATGCCTTTGCATTATCTTTAGGCAAGCTTATAAATCTTTACGTTTACATTGTAGAAATCTATTGGCAATGCAAATTATACTTGTTCACAGATATACAAATTATTTTTATAGTGAAAATATAATGACATGTTTTCTGTATGATTCCAAACATGTATTTTATTGTTCTGTAGATATTAACCAGTTGCAAGTCCACCAACAAACTTAAGCATTCATAATCACTTGCATATGTGCCTAGTCTTCAGTGCCTTCTTTGAAGTGGTTGTAAACTCTTAATGGTTTCATCATTCATTAGCTAAATAAAATCTTACATGCATATTTGTTTTATGCTTGATTATTTTTGCCGTGATTCTGTCATCTCAAAATTATTGTTTAACTGCCTGCTGCTCATAAACCAAATTCATTTACATACTCAAAGTGGACCGAGCATAAACTTTCTCCATGAAGAGAACAGTTAGGATGGCTCCATCCTGTAGCACAGACAAGACACAGGAACTGGAGCAGTGGTTCTCAACCCTCCTAATGCTGAGACCCTTTAACACAGCTCCTCATGTTGTAGTGGCCTCTGCAACCATGAAATTATTTTGTTGCTACTTCACAACTGCAATTTTGCTACTGTTTTGAATTGTAATGTAATTATTTGAAATGCAGGATATCTGATAGGCAACCACCAAAGGAGTCATGACCCACAGTTCAAGAACCACTGAACTAGAGTAACATGGCATTGATAAAATGATAAGAAGAGGAGTTGCTCAGTTTTAGGATTTGCTCAGTTATCAAAGTTAGATAACCTCAGAAATTCTAGTGTCTCAAACCACTTCTGAAGACCTGGAAATTCTCTGGAGAGTAGCTGATGCTTATTTTTCCCAGAAGGGTCAAAGAAATTGCAGTTTGTTGTCAATGGAGGATGGCAACACCAGAGACAGATGCACTTGGTGGGGAAGATGTGATGGCAGGTAGCAACTTTCCTTCTACCCAGAATCTCTTTATATTTGGGCCATCAGTTAGAAGGTACCTCCCACTGTTAGATCTTCTTCAGTCAGTTAATCTCCTCAGTAAACACCTACAGACAGGCTCAGAGGTGTGTATCCTGGGCAAGTCCCAATTCTATCAAGTTGACCATGAAGATTAATCATCAGGATGTCCTCTGAGGTCAGATTTCCTTAGATGGAAAGGGAAGTGCTTCAAGAGTATTGGCCCAATTCCCGCCTCATTAGACACATTTCTGGGGGATATCCCTCCAGGTTACTCCTGGCAAACCTTACAACGTTGAAGTTCACCATGTAGCTTCCTTTGGTGACTTCTAAACTCAATTGTGAAGGAAAGATTACTTTGGGGGACGTTCCAGCCTTCTCTCTTATGATCCTATAAACAACATGTAGGAAAAAAAATCACAGAATGACAGGAGACCCATTGCTTCAGAATGAGCAAAAGGAGAATTTAAACTGATGCCCCAGATACTGAGGTATCCTTTGTGGTATTCTGATGATATTCCAAGAATAATGTCTTATATGTCCTTTAAGACTAGGCTACACTCCCCCTATTACTCCTAGGCACCTTTCAACTTTCTTTTGAAGTGCCATCATATTTTTCTATTAACTTCATGTCACTGGTTTAATGACTTCGTATTTTCCACTTTATTACCCCATGTGACATTTTAATTCTGGAATGGAATGACTATGTCAGGATTCTGGGTCAAGAGGCAGTCAGCAGACATCACCCTCTGGAGTTAATCCACCCTACTGGTATTTTATGTACAAAACTGAAAACTGAATTTTTTTTTCACTGAAAAACAAAAACCCTTAGGGGCACAATAGATGGCTCAGTAGTTAAGAGACTTTACTGATCTTTCAGAAGTCTCTAGCTGGACACCAGTATAGGGTGGTTAACAACCCCAATAACTCTAGCTCTAAAGAATCTGACACCCTATTCTAGCCAATCAGGGCAATGAGCACCTGCACACACACACACACACACACACACACACACACACACACTAAATAAATAAATAAATAAATAAATAAATAAATAAATAAATTCCTTAAAAAAAAATCCAAAGGCCAGACATTACATATATCTATAATCTCAACTCCTTCGATAGGCTGAGGCTGGAGAAATTAAAATCCCAGGCCAGCCTGGATTACATAGTTGGACAAGTCTCCAAATAAAAACATAAACAAAAGTATTAGTTATAACTTTTAAAAATTAACATTTAAGTATCAGTATCCACAAATAAGGTCTGTGGGCATGGTCATGCTTGTTCATTTTTGTATCATCTGTGGCTGGTTTCATGCTAACATGCCAGTTAGTATATACCAGGGGTGCTACAGTCACAAAGTTTAAAACACAATCCATTCATTCAGCCCGTCCCTTGAGAGGACAGTTTGGGAATACTTAGTATGGAGCACACGCATACTCTCAGCACCTGGAAGTCAGTGAGTGTTGCTACCTGTTAGAATAATGTTGGATGAACAAATATAAGCGAAGATAACTGTGCACAAAGAAATGGTGAGACAATTTATTGAGACATAAATAAATAAATACATCAGAAGCTATAAACACACAAATATTCGATCTTTCCATTTATCCTTATTACATGAATGAAAACTGAAGTTGTTCAATTGTCCTTTGTGGAGTAGGTCCATATGAGCAAAGTCAGTGTGCTGATTACACTTGACAAAAACCAGAGTCCCCTGCGAAGAGCAACCTCCAGGGAGAAAGTGACTCCATCAGACTGGCCATGTCTGTGGTTATTTTCTTGTTGTATGACTGGTGTGAAAAGGCTTAGCCCACTGTGGGTGGTACTACAACTGGGCAGGTGGTCCTGAGTTGTGTAAAAGAGTGAGCCGAGCAAGCCAGGGAGGGCACGTCAGCAAGCAGCATTCCTTCATGGTCTCTGCTTCAGTTCCTGCCTCCAGGTTCCTGCTTGAGGCTCTGTCCTTGGCTTCCCCACATGATGGCTTTGACTTCCCCATGTTGCTTCTGCTCATAGTGTTTATCTCAGCCACAGAAACCAAACTAGGACAGTCAGAGTTACTACTATTATCGAACACTTATCTGAAAGCATTGTTGAAATGAGACCACTGATGAGGTATGTGATGAGTGAGGTATATGTGTAAGCTATGTGCCTGCTGAAGACCTCATCTTCTTAAATCATTTGCGATGCTTTGTGTTCACTTGCAGGGTGTATGTTAACCTGAAATTACAAACCATGCCAGGCATTGTTAATCCACGCCTTTAGGTCCGAGACCTGGCAGGGAGACAGGAAGATTGCGGTTCGAGGCCAGGCTGAACTGCATAGCAAGATACTATCTCAAAAATCGAAAATAAATAATTTATTAGTTGTAAACACATGAGTATTTGACCATTCTTCCAGACTAAAGACTAAAGAAAAACTGTTATATTGGTTCACCTTAATGCTTCTTCCGATTGGTTGTTACTAGGGATATAAAACAAATCAAGGAGGGATTCTTAGCACTGATGGAGATTCTGTGTGTTGTCTTTCAGAAAGCAAGAACACAGGTTTCCTGTGTCTCCCTCCAGCCTTCCTACTACAAGCAACGAGTGTGTGGAGACCGCTCAAATATGTCAGAGACGTCCTCCCACGACTCCTTCTATGATTCCTTATCAGACATGCAGGAAGAGGGCAAAAGTGCTGACTTCTTCCCAGGGCTCTCTGCTTTTCTCAGTCAGGAAGAAATAAACAAAAGTCTTGACTTGGCCCGCAGAGCTATAGACAACTCTGAACCTGAAGATTTTGACTCGGAAAAGGAGATCTCGCAGATTTTCAGCCAATCTCCTGGAAGCCTCTGCGAAACTCCTTCCCACGAGGAGACCAAATCCAGCGAGCAGACCCCCACGGAAGGACCTCAGCATAACAGGCCAGCACCTGTCCAGCCTCTGGCGGGAGAGCAAGCTGAAGGGATCACTTCCCCAGCTTCAAGGAGGAAACCTGGAGTATCACCCCTGCTGGCCAGCCCCAGCTACATCCGGAGCCTCCGCAAGGCTGAAAAACGAGGTGCAAAAATTCCCAACCCAAACGCAAAGCCCAAAGCTGCCCAGCAAAGCAAAGCCGGCCCCCAGAGCCAACTGTGCGACAAGGCGGCTAGCTTCATCGAGGAACTGACATCCATATTTAGAGAGGCAGCCAAGCCAAGAAACAGGAGTCCAAATGGTGAGTCTTCGTCACCAGACAGTGGGTATCTCTCTCCTAAAAATCAGCCATCAACTCTGATGAGTGCCTCTGTCAGCCAGAGCCCCACTGGAGACCAGCTAGACCAACAGGAGATGGAAGCAGAGGTCAAGCTACCCCAGGGCAGCCTCTGCTACCAGGCCCATCAGCGTCCCGAAGAGGCCTTGCCACACACCCACATCCCTCACCCACAGCCGCAGAAAGCCCGCAACTTGTCCTCTGCACCTCGGTTCATCCAGAAGCTGAGGAGCCAAGAAGTGGCCGAAGGAAGCAGAGTTTATCTGGAGTGTCGAGTCACAGGAAACCCAACTCCCCGAGTCAGGTAAGAACTCTTTTATTATGAAGGTCGAGTGATTTTGTTGACTTCCGGTGTTACTTCAGGGAGAAGAGGAGCGAGTTCTTGCATTGCTAGTCCTCTGGTTTCTGCAATAGAATTTTCTCCACCACTTGCCAGACAAAAGCAAATCAAATAGCCTGCAACCATGTGTCCCTCGTGGGATGTACTTTGCTGTTGCCAGGGGCCAATTTGTGTACCCAAAGAAAAGCCAATGGGCTTGAGGAGGCAGTGAGAAATACTAGCAGGCTGTTATAGAGGAGTCTGGATTTCACAGAACCTAGGGGTTGTAAAATGGGAAAGTGATTTATCAAAGTATGGAGAAAGGTATGGTTTTGGGTCATGAGTCTCCGAAGAAGGTAAAAATTAATTCCAAGGCTAGAAGTTACCCAGAGGTGCAGAGATGAAAGTGTATGTAGACCAAGCAGAGATGAACCCACGTAGACATCATTCCAAGGCATGGACCCGATTGCCTTATTAACTAAGGACAAACACAACACTCGCATCTCCTAAGCGATGCAACCAGAGTGGGCAGAATTTCTGTATGGAAGAACAGTAAACCAAGTATAGAACACGGCTAAGCTTCGTTCTGGACACCAGAGCAGAGCCGAGCCAGAGATGACGGTGAGTTTGAGCGCAGACCTAGCGTCCAAAAAGCCTCGCACCATGTCCGTTATCCTTTCCATAAACTCTTCCTTTTAAATTACAGGATGTATACCTTCTCCTGTGCAAAAAAAAAAAAAAAAAAAAAAAAAAAAAGTTTAGGAAAGGAACCTTAGACCCACATTGCAGGGCTTACAATCAGAAGTCTTCCTTGGACTCCTTCTGTCTCTTAAATCAAGACACTTTGGGGACTCGGCGTCTCCATCTGTGAGATGGAACGTATAATAAGAAGTCACATTCTATTTTATGATGGTTGAATTAAATCCTATGCAAAACAATAACGAATTACTGTGGCTTTGCACCTGCTGTTACGCGGCCTCTTTGTTATATCGCCTTTCTTAATTGCAAGTCAGGATTAGACTATGAAAATGAGCATTCGTTGACTTATTTGAATGTTTTCCCCTAACTATGTGAATGTGTAAAAGCAAATTCAAGTAATTTAATTTGGAAAAATAAGGAAGTAGACAAGGGTGGCTACAAGTCAAAACAGACTTTATACTCTGGGCCTTTCTCTGTGTGTGCTCGTGCACACATCGCTGGCATTGGTTTCTTACTTCACAATCATTGCTCAGAACAAAGCAGTGGTGTTATTTGTGAATTTGGTGTCTATGTTTACTGTAATGTTTGACATTTTAAAGAAACTGACAGCAGAGGGCAGTACAAACCTTCCTAATGTGTTCACTCGCCTGGTCTGTAGTCGGCATTTATGTATTTTCCATGGCAGTTTGTTTCTTTCAGATTCTATTTCAGCTTTTGAAAAACCTATCAGTTTTAGGGCCAAATCATCATTGAGAAATACATCCATATGCGATTCAAATCAGTGCAACTGGTTTTGAAGCTATATGGTCCGATTTACATGCCTGTCCAAAAGAGCCTCTCCCAAAGGTAATAGAGACATTTCCAAACTGACCAAAAGCTTGACACTAAGCACCAAAGGACTCAATCAAATGAGCAGGTCTTGATTATGTGTTAAAGTTCACTTAGTCACTTGGTAACTCTAACAGAACATCAAAATCATGCCTTGGATTCTTGGGATGGGGGCCTTTCTGGGTTTAGACATTAAGTTAATTAGTAGAACAGTATCATTAACGATTTTCTCAAGTCATCCCCCAGTGTACCAAAACCAATGAGCGATGTTCATTAGACGTGGCAAACTGTCTCTTTCTGCAATCATTAAATCTTTGGCAAAATGCTGCATCGCCCATTGTTCAGTTAGCTGATCATTTTGTATCCTTTAGAGTTCATTTTTGTTTTATTTTGCTTTCAGAAGAGGAGTATAAATGCACAATGAGGTAGGATGTTCTGTTTTAATTCCTGTTCTCGGGATCGTGATCATCTTGATCATGCATTTGGAAGCACACCAAACCCCAAGCTCATTAAACTTTATTGATCACATGAGACATATGATGGTCTTGATGGAAAATCTTCTGTGAAGGCTATTTTGTGTAAGGAAGAAAACCTTTAATAAAAAGTGCTCACACTGGGGCGTTGGAACCTGGCTCAGCCTGCATCAGTCTGGGATACTGACCTCTATATTAGTAAGACCTAGTGGGTTGGCAGGGCACCTTCTCAGGATCTAGAAGTAGCTGATTGTCTACTTGGGAAACAGAAGGGGGTGTCAAGGAATCTGAAGCAATCAATGGGCAAAATCCCAAAAGATACTGATGGCTGAATGCACAGGCACATTGTATGGAGTCCTTGGCAGCTAACCTGGGAGGGGACAGGGTGTAGCTGGGTGGCAGACCAGTGGAAAGAATGCACCGTTGGCCGATATGGCAGCAGGTGCCAAGATCCAGAGGTCAGGGCTAGAGCACAGTGAGAAACTTGAATTGTCAATAGTATGAGCAAGTGAACAGCAAGACCATGGCTCCAGAAGGACACAAGAGGTGTGCAAGGAATAGACATTCAGTCCTGATGAAATGAGGCAGAAATTTAGTACCTTTGTGCCGGGGTCAGAATAAGGAAACAGCTTGCTACAATGACGTAGCTAGGCTACAGAGCTGCTAGCTAGAGATCCTTAAATAAGGCCTAAATAGAGACTGCTCCAAACCCCTGGGCCAGATGTGGTAGTGCCAGCCTTTAGTGCCAGCACTGGAAAGCAGAGGCAGGTAGATGTCTTTGGAATTCAAAGCCAAGCTGGCCTAAAGAGTGAGTTTCAGGGTGTTGGGGATTTAGCTCAGTGGTAGAGCACTTACCTAGCAAATGCAAGGCCCTGGGTTTGGTCCTCAGCTCCCAAAAAAAAAAAAAAAAGTGAGTTTCAGGCCAGTCAGGGCTATATGGTAAAACTCTGTATTAAAATACAAAACAGGAGAAAAGCATGAGCATTATCAAACTAATAAATTTGGTAAAGCAGCCCCAGCTAAGAGGAGGAGTGAGAGGAATAATAATGAGAAGCCAGTCATTTCAAGACATTCCTACTGTAAACACAAACACCCTCCCACCTACAAATGTCACAAGGAAGACGTGAAAGTGGTATGCTTTCTTTCCTTTATTCTTACATATCTAGGAAGATTTCAACAAGTAAAGGAAAGAGACGATATGTTTAAGTGGGATTTAAATGTCATGTAAATTGTTTGTTAGCAATTTTAATTTAAAATTTTTAAAGATTTCTTTTCATTTATTTATTTATGTGTGTGTGCTTATGCCTCAGGGTATGGATCTATGTGAGTGTATATGCGTGTGTGTGTGTGTGTGTGTGTGTGTGTGTGTGTGTGTGTG
>CABHPP010108810.1:5991-22989 GCA_902168425.1 Peromyscus attwateri
AAGGAAGGAAGGAAGGAAGGAAGGAAGGAAGGAAGGAAGGAAGGAAGGAAATTGCTTATAGGTGTGCCCAGGACCTTTTCTCTTAGATGATCCAGTGACACTGACAATCAAGATTAACCATAACATGAGGGACATCGAGATCATGATGGGAGGACATGCAGAGATGACTGGCCATACTAGTGGAAGCCCAGGAACTGTGGACTGGTGACTGTGGAGCCCCCATGGGACTGGACTGGGCCCTCTGGATGTGGAGGATGGTTGTTTGGCTTGAACTGTTTGGGGGGCACCCAGGCAGGGGGATCGGGATCTCTCCCTGGTCTATGGGCAGGCTTCTGGAACCTGGTGCCTGTGGTGTGACACCTTGCACAGCCTTGCAGTGGGAAGGGGCTTGAACCTGCCTAGGCTCAGTGAGCTGGGCTTTGCTCACTCCCCATGGGAGACCTCGATTTGGGGGATGTGGGGATGCGGGGTGGCTTGGGAAGGAGGGCTGGGGGGGTGGGATGAGGGAGGAGGGGAGGTCTGTGGATAGCATGTGGAGTGAGTGGAGGATTTCTTAATAAAGAAAAATGAAAAAAAATTAAAAAAGATTAGCCATAACAAACATGGAGTATAAGTGTGTCCTTATAACACAGAATATAAAAATGTCCCTATTCATCCCTCCCATCCCCTCTCACAATGCCCTGGTGCTGTAGCCTGAATGGTTTCTCTGGTCCTGCCCAGCCCATGGTCCTGCAGCTGCTTATTAAATAATTACTCAGAGGCTTATATTAATTACCAATTGCATGTCCTATGGCAGGCTTCTTGCTAGCCAGCTCTTATAACTTAACCCATTTTTATTAATCTATATTTTGCCACATGGCCGTGGCTTTACTGGCATCTTGCTTCTCTCTTGGCAGTGGCTAGCTTCTCTTCCACTCTCCTTTCTTCTTCCTGTCTCTCTCTCTGCATTTCCCACCTGCCTCTAAGCTGCCTTGCCATAGGCCAAAACAGCTTTATTTATCAACCAATCAGAGTGACATATATTCACAGCATACAGAAAGATATCCCACAGCATAGTGCTATACAGAGTGGTGTCCCTATTGGATACCAAGGGACAACTGCACATTATGTGATGGTGCAGAAGCCTCTGTGTCCTGGTATGTACAATGGACAAGTTTAACAGCATCTACCTCTGACTCCAAGATAAGATGAGTTGACGCATGCAATGCATATTAAGAGGACTGCTGGGCTTGGGAGATGGTGCAATAGGTAAAGTGCTTGGCAGGCAAGCATGAAGACCTGACTTGAAATTGCCCAGAACCCATGTAAAGCTAGACCTGGGTAAGATGCATGCCTGTAGTCCTGGTGTTCCTACAGCAAGGTGGGAGGAAGAGACAGGAGAATCCCTGGAAGCTCATGGGCCAGCTACTGAATGATGACAAGAGATCCTACCTCAAAGGAGGTAGAAGGTGGGGCTGGAGAGATGGATCAGCTGTTAAGAGTGCTTGCTGCTCAGGGGACCCATGTTGGGTGGCTCATGTCTGCATGTACTCCATCCCCAGGGGATCTGACACCCTCTTACAGCCTCTCTGGTCATGTGTACATGTGGTATACATTCACACTAATGTAAATAAAAATGAATCTTTAAAAAAGCCACAAGGTTGAAGGTGAAAATCAATACTCTACATCATTTGCTGATAATGAGCACGTGACTGCGCGCACGCACACACACACACACACACACACACAGAAAGACAGAGAGACAGAGAGAGAGAGAGATGAGTGACTGAGAGAACACTGGACAGCATCTGTATATGGATAGGTAATTATTATCAGATCTATCTTCTACTTTATTTTTGTTTGTTTGTTTTGAGACAGGGTTTCTATGTGTAGCCCTGGCTGTACTGGAACTGGCTTTGTGGACCAGGATGGCCTCAGAAAAATATGCCTGCCTCTGTCTTCTAAGTGCTGGGATTAAAGGTATGTGCTACCACTGCCGGGCCTCCTAATCTTCCATTTTAAAGAACTCCATTTAGGCCAAATCCTGCTTGACCTCTCCTTCATTCCTACCATTGAAATATTAACAGAACTTTCTAGTTGACTAAAGTAATTGCAGATCCCAGTGTTTAAAATGTACATTTCCATGCCAGTGTGTAAGGGTGCTTGCTGCCAAGCCTGATGACCTGATTTGGGGGGTGGTACTCATATGGTGAAAGAAGAGAACTGACTCCCCCAAGTTGTCTTCTGACCTCCATATGTGTACTGTGGCATGTGTATGCCCTCCCGTAAATCAGCAATTGTAATAAATAAAAATGTACATTCATTATTAGCAAAAGAAATGTTAAGAAGCAGTATAGAAATGTCATCTTTCTTCTAATGCTACATTAGAGGGAAGACTATTTTTCTGAGTCCTTAAAACTAATTTAAGGAATTGATTTGATAAGGTGTTGAGTTGAGAGCATTCCCACCCAAGAATATCAATCTTGTTTCCTGGCACAATATGGAGAATGATGTAAATATTCGTGATGTTACTAAATTACTCCTTTTTCTGAGTAAATCTATACATAGACATGTTGAATACAAGGGTTTTGCGAGTGTCTTGGGCCTTTAAAAATTATTGCCTCATCTTGTGAAAATGACTTTCAAAGAAACACCTGTAGTTATAATTGGTTTTACTCTCTGATAATTCCTTGCTCTGCTGGTTTTTTTCTGTATCTAAGAAGACAAATCAACTCCATCAAGACAAAAGACCCTGAGGGACATTTCGCTCTTCTGCCAGATACATGCTGGGAGAAAAGCAATTAAAAGCAATGACTCACTTGATTTCTTATTTTAACAAGATCCTGAGGATTGTTTTCAACAGAATTAGCATATCTGGGCTGGAGCTATAACTCAGTTGGTAGAGTACTTGCTTTGCATACAGGAGGCCCTGGGTTTGATGTACAGCAACCTTGCCCTAAATAAGCATATCTCTTCAGGGCACTTTACGTTTGTTTGAATGTCTATTTTATTCATTTGTTGCAGCTGATTTTAGATTTATTTATTTATTTATAATATGTATATGTGTGTTGTGCCTGCACATATGTATGTACACCATGTGTATGCCTAGTGTCCGAAGAGGTCAAGAAGAAGGTACTAGATCTCCTGGAACTGGAGTTACAGATGGTTGTGAGTCACCATGTGGGTGCTGGGAATTGAACTCCCATTCTCTGCAGGAGCAAGAGCTTTTAACTGCTGAGCCATCTCTCCAGCCCACAGCTAATCTTCTTACTTTATTATTGTTGTGACAAGACACTGTGACCAAGGCAATTTATAGAAGAAAGTGTTTAATTTGGGGCTCACAGTCCTTGGTTATTATGATGTCATGTCCAAAGGAAACTCCATTTCCCCATATTCTGTCAGTGAGATAAAAGTCAGCATTCCTCAGGAAATGCAGTTTCCTTCTACCAAAAGGAGCCACTTCCCTTACCACTGGCAGAAGGGACAAATGATTATCTGTGGTGCCTATTAACATACCAAATTAACATACCTCCAGGGTCCCTCAGTAAAACAAGTATTTGTTACACATTTCAGAGTCCTTGCTGGCACCCCAGTTCTTCTCAGGTCTTCTTCCCCCGTCCCCTAAATGTCCTCCGGTTCAGGAGTTTCCTTTTCTTCCACCTACTCACTTCTACTTTTTCTGCTATTCAGCCGTGCATTTTCTTGCTTGCCTGTACTCTCTGTCTTCACCTCTCACTCTGTCCACCACTTTCCCATCTCTCTCTGCTCTGCTCCTGCTTTTCCCATGGCCAGGGCCTGTCAGCCATGTTCAGTCTACTACTTTCTATCTCTCTGCTCTGGACTCTTCCAGATGTCTCTGGCTGTTCCCTCGTTCATATCTACAATAAAAATCTTCTACATAGCTGTTGGGTCTGGGGTAATACAATAATGGGGGACAGATCACCAAAGTCTATTAAACCAGAAGCAGACTTTATTCCAAAAGAAACCAAAGGGGGGGGGTGGGAATCACCACGGGGCACAAAAGCTTATCAGCTAGTTGAGACCACAGCCTGAGTTTGGGATTCTAGGGCTGTGGCAGTTGGAGGGGGATTATGAGCCCCTTTTTATAGTAAGGGGAAAGCATTAGGCATGGAAAAAGGAATTTTTACAATTTTGAAATTAAATTTTAGAGACAAGGGCTGGAGAGATGGCTGAGTGGTTAAGAGCACTGACTGCTCTTCCAGAGGTCCTGAGTTCAATTCCCAGCAACCACATGGTGGCTCACAACCACCTGCAATTAGATCTGGTGCCCTCTTCTGGCCTGTAAGGACACATGCAGGTAGAACACTGTATACATAATAAATAAATAAAATCTTAAAAAATTTTTTAGAGACAAATTGTTTTAGGTTTTACAATTTTCCATTAACAAGGTTTTTAGAGGGTTTCAGCTAAACAATATTTGTATATCCCTGCAGTCCTTCCTGAAGCAGTTAATTGATGTTTTCCCAAACCCGCTACTTTTCCTGACACAGCTGGGTTCCCATAGTGGGAGGAATATGAAACAATGCAAAGCAGGTTGTCATGTAGAACTCATTAAAAGTTAACTTTGGTTTTGGTAGTGAGTGGTAGGGGGTTATTGAAAAATAACTAACCCCAGGTCTACAGAGGGCAATCTTTAATAAAAAATTAACATTTGGGTTGCTGACAGAGCTGTCCATCATAAAACGAGGAAAGGCCCAGTTAGAGGTTAATCCCTTTTTTGCTGGCCAGGCTATCAGCTTCTGTCTCTTAAGCTTATTCTTATATTCTTATCTTATTCATATATTTCTATCTTATTCCTATATTTTTTAATCTTATTCCTATATTCCTGGACCCTTCATAATGATGCCAGAGAAGTTTTATAATTTGGTCTAGGGGTGGACATGGGTCTTAATATAGTTATTGACTCTCAATATGTAGAAAGAGTTGAAACTTGTAGCTGGAGCATTCTCTAGTCCCGCCCAGGCCGGCAGCCACTCAGACACAAATAAACACACAGACGCTTATATTATTTAAACTGTTTGGCCTAATGGCTCAGGCTTCTTGCTATCTAGATCTAATATCTTAAATTAACCCATTTCTATTAATCTATAAGTTGCCACGTGGCTTGTGGCTTACCGGTACCTTAACATCTGCTCATGGCAGCGTCTCCCTCATTCTGCCTTCCTGTTCCTCCAATTCTCCTCTCTGCTAGTCCCACCTATACTTCCTGCCTGGCTACTGGCCAATCAGCATTTTATTTATCAATCAATTATAGCAATACATTCACAACACAGAGAACATCCCACAGTAGAAACTGCTGAATTTATTCCAGATGATACAGAATTGACTCCATTATTTCTTCAGTTATAAGAAATAATCAGCCGGGTGTTGGTGGCACACGCCTTTAATCCCAGCACTCGGGAGGCAGAAGCAGGAGGATCTCTGTGAGTTCGAGGCCAGCCTGGGCTACCAAGTGAGCTCCAGGATAGCCAGAGCTACACAGAGAAACCCTGTCTCGAAAAACCAAAAAAAAAAAAAAAAAGAAATAATCAGAAATAGAAACCATCCCTTATATATAAAACACATATTAGATTCCATATGGGTCTACCAGGTCCTCTAGCATAAGGTAATAATGAAATTGATCAACTATTGGCAGGAAATGTGCTAGACGTCTCAGAACTTCATGAAAAATACCATGTCAATAACAAGGGTTTGAAAAAAGATTTTTCCATCACTTGGCAACAAGCCAAGGAAATTATAAGAAAATGTCCTACTTGTTCCTTGTATAACCAAACTCCACTACCTGCAAGAAGTAATCCAAAGGGTACTCAAAGAAATGAAATTTGGCAAATGGATGTGTTTTATTTGGTAGAGTTTGGAAAATTAAAATATGTACACCACACCATAGATACATATTTAGGATTTCAATGGGCAACTGCTTTGAGTTCTGAAAAGGCTGATTCTATAATTACACACTTGTTAGAAGTTATGGCCACCATGGGGGTACCAGCACAAATTAAGACTGACAATGTTCCAGCATATGTCTCTGGTAAAATGAAACAGTTTTTTTCGTATTACAACATAAAGCATATTACAGGTATACCACACAATCCTGCAGGACAAGCAGTTATAGAAAGATCTAATCAAACTATAAAAGATAGGCTTAATAAAAGGAAAGGGGTAATAAAGATCACCAGAGACAGACTGCACAATGATTTATTAACTTAAACATTTTTAAATGCTAATGAGAAAGGAACAACAGCTGCAGAGAGACATTGGATAATAGAATAAACTTCTGAGTTAAATCAGCCTGTGTACTTTAAAGATGTGTTGACCTCAGAATGAAAACCAGGATATGTGTTACCTTGGGGAAGAGGTTTTGCTTTTGATTCCACAGGAGAAGAAAAGTTATGGATACCATCAGAATTGATAAAAATTAGATTGGAACAAGAAAGACCTCTTGATTAAAAGTGGTGATAGCTCGTCAACCAACATGGCCATTCAATCTAAACTAACTTATAAGACCAACGAAAGTTTTTCATTTGATCAGATATAACTTGCCAAAAGGGAAATTCCCCCAAATTAGGGTTGAGGCAGGGTTTTGTTTTTGTCTTTCCAGGAGAATGAAGGCAACCATCTAAGGAATCTGAAGACCATTGGACAATGGTTTTTCTGAAGAAAAAAGGATGAATCATCCAGAAAAAACATCTCAAGAAAAGGAGTAAATTGCCCTATTGATATATCATATTTCTTTTTTTTTTTTTTTTTGGTTTTTCGAGACAGGGTTTCTCTGTGTAGCTTTGCGCCTTTTCTGGAACTCACTTGGGAGACCAGGCTGGCCTCGAACTCACAGAGATCCGCCTGCCTCTGCCTCCCGAGTGCTGGGATTAAAGGCGTGCGCCACCACCGCCCGGCGTGATATATCATATTTCTAACAGGATAAAATTTCATAAATCTTCCTAAATGTTTGGGTTGTTTTTGTTTTCATGACAGGGTTCTCTGTGTAGCTTTGGAGCCTGTCCTGGAACTTGCTCTGTAGACCAGGCTGACCTCGAACTCACAGAGATCCACTTGGCTCTGCCTCCCGAGTGCTGGCCTTGTTGTGGAAGGTGTCGACTTGTAGGAGGAAGTGTGCCACTGAGGGTGGGTGTTGAGGTTTCAAAAATCCCAATCCAGGTCCTGTCTCTTCTCTCTCTCCACCTGCTGCCTCTTTCCTCTCGATTTCTTTAAGGGAATTTTTCATTTCCTCTTTAAAGGCCTCTATCATCTTCTTAAAGTCATTTTTAAGGTAACTTTCTTCTCTTGCGTTGGGATGTTCAAGTCTTGGTGATGTAGAACCACTAGGTTCTGGTGGTGCCATATTGCTTTTTATGTTGTTGAATGTAATCTTGCACTCGCATCTAGCCATCTAATCCTCCAATTGGTGCAAATGGTGTCTGTGTCTCAGGGAGCCACTCTTGGTCCAATCAGAGCTCTTGGTCCAATTGGAGCAGGTGGAGTCTGTGTCTCAGGGAGCAGCTGTGGTCTTAGAGGATGAGTGGGTTTTGGGGGTGGAGTGGGGTTACATGGTCCAGTGGGGGATGGTGGTAGTCAGGCCTGCCTGCAAGAGTCCTGCCTGCTGGCCTGCAACTGGGGCTGCAATGGCTGGGGGTATGGAAGCACAGGTTGTGTCCCCCTAAAGCTTAAAAATATGGAACACTTCACACATTTACATGTCATCCTTGCGCAGGGGCCATGCTAATCTTCTCTGTATCATTCCAATTTTAGTATATGTGCTGCCAAAGCCAGCATCCTGCTGCCTACAGATCAGGATATAGCTCTGAACTACTTCTCCAGCATCATGTCTATCATGCCTACTGCCATGCTTCTTGCCATGGTGATAATGGACTAAGACTCAAAAACTGTAATCAAGCCACCAATTAAATGCTTTCTTTTATAAGAGTTGCAGTCGTCATGGTGTCTCTTCTCAGCAATAGAACACTGACTAAGACAAGGTCATTCTTATTCAAACCACCATACCCACTATGTCAATTAGTGCTACCCACAATGCTGTTATGAACATGGATGTGTGGTCATTCAATGGAATATGCACAATCTAACAATGTCCATACCCACTAAAGGAATGATTCTCCAGGGCTAGAGAGATGGCTCAGCAGTTAAGAGCACTTTTTGCTTTTGCAGAGGACCTGAGTTCATTCCCATAATCATCTGTAACTACAGTTACAGGAGACCCAAAAGCCCTCTTCTGACTTCCCTGAGCACTGGGCACACACACAGTGAACATACATACATGCAAGCAAAGCATTCACACACAAAAAATAAAATAAATAAATCTGTTGTTTTGAGACGGGGTTTCACTGTATATCTCTGGCTGTCCTGGAACTCATTCTACAGACCAGGCTGGCCTTGAACTCACAGAGATCCACCTATTACTAAATTTAAATTGTTTGGATTAAAGGTGTGTGCCACCACTACCTGGCTAAACAAATCTTAAAAGGAAGAAAAGAAAAGAACTGTCAGAGGTATCACCATCCCTGATCTCAAGCTCACTACAGAGCTATAGTAATAAAAACAGCATGGTATTAACATAAAAACAGACATATTGATCAATGAAATTGATCAGTCAAATCAAAGACTCAGACATAGATCCAAACACCTATGGACATATGATTTTTGACAAAGAAGCCAAAACTGTACCATAGAAAAAAGGAAGTATCTTCAACAAATGGTTCTGATCTAACGGAATGACTGCGTGTAGAAGAATGCACATAGGCATGTCTATTGCCCTACACAGAACTCAAGTCCAAGTGGATCAAAGACCTCAACATAAATCCAGTTACACAGACTCTCTTCTATCCTCCTCCCCATCCACTCCTCCTCTGTTACCATTCAGAAAGGGGCAGGCTTCCCATGGGCTTGAACAAAGCATGGAACATCAAGTTGAGGTAGAACCAAGCTCTTCCTCCTGTACCAAGGCTGGGTGAGGTAATCCAGCATAGGGAACAGGTTCCCAAAAGCTAGCTAAGTGCCAGGGACAGGTTCTGATCTCACAGTGGTGACTACACTAATTGTCAACAGAGAGCCTTTATCTAGTCACTGATGGAAGCAGATGTAGGAAACTTCTTGATTCAAAGAAAATAGAGATAGTTCTCTTTAAAATACCCCAAGTCTCTCTCAAAATCCAAACTTTTGTTTTGATTGCAGATGCATATGAAGGTAACCCTTTGTTTAAAACACATGTTTGTCTATATGTTTGTCTCTTTTAAAACACAGGGTAGTCGATCATAATGAGATTCACTACAACAGTTTGCTTATCTGTGGTGTTTCTCCTCCTCTTGGCTTCAGAGTAGCAGACCTGGCCATTGCTTCAAAGAAAGCTCACAAAGCTGTAGCTGTTTTATATATTACCTTTATCTGTATGGGAGACGTTTTTACTCTTCTCTCATATATTATATGCCAATCACAATTTCCCCTCCCTCCACTCCCCCTGTCTCTCCCCTCCAGAGTTCCTCTTCCCCAGATCCACTCCTTCTCCATCTCCCCTCAGAAAAGAGCAGGTCTCCCAGGGATATCAACCAAACATGGCATAACATGTTACAATAAGATCAGGCACATACCATCACATCAAGGCCAGACGAGGCAATCCAGTAGGTGGAAAATGGTCCCACAAGTAGGCAAAGGAGTCAGTGACAGTCCCTGCAACCACTGTTAGGAATCCCACAAGAACACCAAACTACTCAGCCATAACATATATGCAGAGGGGCTAGGTCAGACTCCTACAGGATCCCTGACCTCTGTGAGCCTATGTGAGTTCAGGTCAATTGATTCTGTGGGCCATGTTTCCTTGGTGTCCTTATTCTTCTGTTCCTCCCATTCTTCCTCCCCATCCTTCATAGGACTCCCCAAGCTCTGCCTAATGTTTTGCTGTGGGACTCTGCATCTGCTCCCATCACTTGCTGGATGAAGTCTCTCTGGTCTCTTGATGATTCTAAGCTCTGGTCCTAGAAAACTCCGGATGCAGGTTGTAGGTTTTGTGGCTGTACTGATGTCCCAGTCCCTCTACTTGAGGCATCACCTGGTTACAGATGGCTAGTTCAGGCTCCATATCCCTCATTACTAGGAGTCTTTGCTAGGGTTAGTCTTGTAGATTGCATGAAGTTCCCATTGCACTAGGTTTTCACCTCACCCCTGAATTGCCCACCAATTCCATCCATTTCTCCCAATGTTTTGCCCCTCCCCACTGAACTTTATCCCTCCTGTCCCCAACCCCACTCACCCCCAGTCCACCTTGAAATCTATTGTATTTTCCTGTGAACACCTGTAAAATCCAACATAACTCTACTTATTCCAAGAGGGAAGAACCAGGGTAGAGTCTGAATCTGAACAAAGTAAAAAAAAAATCTTAATAGTGCTAATTAAATCTATTTGGTAGTTCAATGTCCTTCATGTGAGATTTACTCAAGGCCCTCGGGGCCACAAAGCATTTGATTATCTTCATTCCTTTTACTCTATACCCACAGCATGCACAGTTGTCTCCCATGGCTGTTCTTTGTTATCATCACTCAGCCTTGGCATCTCCAAAATGCTGGGGGACTCGCCCAAATTTACTGGAAAATTGTGGAAACTTTATGAAGTGAAGCAGAGAAGGAAAGTATTAGATCCTTGCTAGTATATCCATAAAAGGCTTGTTGGAATTTCAAACCCATTCCATCTCTGGCCTCCTGGCTACAAAGGTAAATGAGTTTTCCTTCAATGGTCAATCAGGTCGACATGGCAGGATTTAGAATCACTGTGAAATCCAATCTTGGAGCAGTAGTGTTAGAGATTTTCTAGAGTAGGTTAGTTTGAGGAAGGAGATCCTCAAAAGAGTAGATAGCACCAATTAATTGGTTATGGTCCCTAAAGAATGAAAGGGAGGAAAAGATGTAAATAGTAGTAACCAACATTCTCCGCTTCTTTGCTGTGTGGGATTCCATGTGACCAGCTGCCTCCATCTCCTAAGGACATGGCTTTTTGCAGTGATGGAATATACTTACAAACTGTGAGCCAAGGAAACTGCACATGTATTATTTGATAAGGTATCATTTTTTGAAGAAGCAAAACAAATGACTAAGACATCTACATACATATCTTCATCACTGTCTTCTTTCTTCCATTTTTTGTTTGTTTTGTATGTTTGTTTGTTTGTTTTTTGTTTTTCAAGACCCGGTTTCTCTGTGTAGCTTTGGAGCCTGTCCTGGAACTTGATTTGTAGACCAGGCTGGCCTCGAACTCACTGAGATCCGCCTGCCTCTGCCTGCTGAGTGCTGGGATTAAAGGTGTGCACCACCACTGCCTGGCTACTGTCTTCTTTCTTGCTACAAGTCTAAAAGCAAATCCACAACTGGCCATGGAAAATGTTTGAAAACAAACTGTTTTGATTAGGGTTCCTATTGCTCTGATTTTTAAAAAGTGACAAAAATCAACTTGAGGAGAAAAGAGGTTTTTTTTTCCCATTATTTTTATTAAGAATTTTTTCATTCATTTTACACACCAATCAAAGATCCCCCTCTTCCCTGCCCCCAACCCAGCTTCCCCTTCCCAACCCACCCCCTACTTCCAACCAGAAGAAGGCAAGACCTCCCATGGGGAGGCACATCCACAGGCAAGTCCAGCCCTTCCTCCTGCCTCAAAGCTGCACAAGGTGTCCCATCATAGGTAGTGGGCTCCAAAAAGCCTGCTCATGCATCAGGGTTGGATTCTGATTCTACTGTCAGAAGGCCTCCCAAGCAGATCAAGCTACATAACTATCTCACCATGCAGAGGGCCTAGTCCAGTTCCATGTAGGCTCCACAGCCATTGATCCAACTTTCATGAGTTCCCTCTAGTTTGGTTTGGTCTTCCCTGCATGTTTCCCCATCATGATCCTGATGCACTTGCTCATAGAATCCCTCTTCTCTCTCTTTGACTGGACTCCTGGAGCCCTGCCTGGTGTTTGGCTGTGGATCTCTGCATTTGCTTCCATCAGTCATTGGAGAAAAGTTCTGTGATGTCAGTTAGGGTATTCACCAATTTGATCACTGGGCCAAGTCAGTTCAGTTCAGACACCCTCTCCACTATTGCTAGTAGTCCAGGCTGGGGTCATCCTTGGGGAATTCCTGGCAACTTCCCTAGCACCGTGTTTTTCTCTATCCCCATGAAGTCTCTCTCTCTTTTTTTTTTAAAGATTTATTTATTTATTATGTATACAGTGTTCTGTCTGCATATACACCTGCAGGTCAGAAGAGGGCACCAGATCTCATTATGGATGGTTGTGAGCCACCATGTGGTTGCTGGGAATTGAACTCATGACCTCTGGAAGAACAGCCAGTGCTCTTAACCTCTGAGCCATCTCTCCAGCCCCCAGACGTCTCTCTTTATCATGGTATCTCTTTAATTGCTTTCCCCCTCCCTCCCTGTTCCAGCTCAATCATCCCATTCACTTACGTTCTCATCCTGTATTCCCTACCCTCCATTGCCCACCCCTCATCCCCAGTTTACTCATGGAGATCTCATCTATTTTCCCTTCCCAGGACGGTCCATGTGTTAGCTTCTCGGGAGTTGCGAGTTGTTGCCTGATTACCCTTTGCTTTACATCTAGTATCCACTTATGAGTGGGTACATACAATGTTTGTCCTTCTGGGTTTGGGTTACCTCACTCAGGATGATACTTTCTAGTTCCATTCATTTGCCTGCAAATTTCATGATGTCATTGTTTTTCTCTGCTGAGTAGTAGTCTATTGTGTATATGTACCACATTTTCTTAACCCATTCTTCAGTTAAGGGACATCTAGGTTGTTTCCAAATTCTGTCTATTATAAATAATGCTGCTATGAACATAGCTGAGCATGTGTCCTTGTGGTATGATTGAGCATTCCTTGGGTATATGCCCAAGCGTATATATATATATATATATATATATATATATATATATATATATATATTTGGGTCTTGAGAGAAAAGAGTTTAATTCATCTTATAGCTTATAGTCCATTATCTAGTGAATCAATTGGATGCTGGAACTGATTCAGAGGCCATGAAAAAACTGCTTATTGACTTGCTCCTTATGGCTTTCTCAGTCTGATTCTTTTGCACCCAGGAACATCTGCTGATATGTGGCACAACCCACAGTGAGGTCGGCACTCTCATATGAATCAATCAAGAAAATCCCCATAAGTCAGGCTTTTCCACAGGCAAACCTGTTTTTGTATTTTCTCAACTGAAGTTCCCTCTTTCCAACTGAATCTACCTTCTGTCAAGTTGACACAAAACTATCCAGGGAAGCCTACTAAAATAAACACTGTATCTATAATATGATATAAATTTGAAAATAAATAGGTCCATCCAGAAAATCAGGTAATTACACAGTCTGAATATTGGTAGTTATCGTGTGTCTATAGATCGGTTCCAAGAGAATAATGAAAGGTCATGACACTCAGATATATATTTTACTTACATACAGTTGACAGCATTGAGATCACCTAGTACCTATGTAAAACCTTCACCACTACTGAGTACAGGAAGGTGATCTGCACACTACCAGAGGAGAAAGGAAACACCAACACCACTACAAACCCCATGATTGACAGTGGTGACCCACCTGCAACATATGCTGGTTCAATAATGGCACCAAAGTTGTGGTAGTAACCAACTACTATATGATTGGATTTAAGGCTCACTCCATGAGATGGAACCCATTCCTGAAACTTCCCAGGGCTAAGAACTTGACGTTAGATAAACCATGGATCTAGGGGGGAACAATACTTCTGTTTTACTAAAGGAATACAGTGGTAAATGACTTCTAACAACATTTTGTTATAGTTAGTACCTTACTCATCCACCATCAGAGACGCTTCATTCTGCATTAGATGGGAACAAATACAGACACCCACTATTGGCAATGGGCAGAGGGGGAGACCTTGGAACACTGAGTCCTAAATTGGATGTCTCCATCAAATCCCTCCCTCCAGGACTCAGAGAACTCTATGGAAGTGGAGGCAGAAAGATTGTAAGATACAGTGGAGATAGAAGATATCAACGTCTTGTAGGCACAGCAGGACCAATGCCAATACAAATGCACAGAGACTGTGACGGGATGCAGAGGGCCTGTACAAGCCTAAGTCAGATGGGGTACTGGTGCTGAGAGGGGGAAAAGACGCATAATCCCATCCCTAACCCAAAGCAACCACTAATTTATAACCACTCGCAAGGAAAAATTAATCCTTCTCTGACACACACTTATTGGGTGTACAAACAACACATAAGGGATCAAGTAGATGGAGTGGGACAGCAAGGAAAGAGGTGCCATGATAGAGGGAGACATCATGGGGATAGGGAGAAACTGGGTGCTAGGGAAGTTCCCAGGAATCCAGAAGGATGACCTCAGCTTAGATTACTACTACCGATAGTGGAAAGGGTGCCTGAACTGGCTTATCCCTGTAATCAGATTGGTGAATACCCTGTCATCATAGAGCCTTCATCCAGTAACTGATGGAAGCAGATGCAGAGATCCACAGCCAAGCACCAGGCCGAGCTCTAGAAATCCGGTCGAAGAGGGAGAAGAGGTATTCTATGAACAAGAGGCATCAAAATCATAATGGGGAAACTCAGAGACAACTGAACCAATCTTGTGAGAACTCATGAACTTTAGACCAACAGCTGTGCAGCCTCCATGGGACTGGACTAGGCTCTCTGCATAAGGGAGACAGTTGTGTAGCTTGGTCTGTTTAAGGGGCCCTTGACAGTGGAATCAGGATCTACTCCTGGTGCTTGAGCTGTCTTTTTGTAGCCATCAGCTATGGTGGGACACCTGGCACAGCCTTGATGCATTGAGGAGGGGCATGGACCTGCCTCAACTGAATGTACGAGGCTTTGCCAACCCCCCATGAGAGGCCTTACCTTTTCAGAGGAGGGGATGGGGGGGTTGGGGGGAAAGATGGGGAGGGGAGCTGGAGGAGGGATTAGAGTGGGATCTGCGGTTGGTATGTAAAATGGATAAAAAATTTCTTAAAAAAAGAAATAACAGCCTATGAGATCAAATGGCAAATTATAACTTTATATGTGAGTGTTCAGATAGTGAAGAGCAATCATGCTTCAAAGCTCTTTAATTTAAGAAATATACAAGCTAGGTTTTGAGATATTTCCTCCTAGCATATGTTTTCTCCCTAATGTGATGAAGTGAGTTCCTTTCTGGTCTTAATAGTATGATGTAGCACTTGGGGACAAAGATGATGCCTAAGAGCGATGTACTGGAAGCCAAGATAGAAAGGACTTCCATAGCCACCATGATCTTCCCCTTGGTGCTGTGGTAGACAGGGAGGAAGCTGACCCAGACACTGCAGAACACCAGCATGCTGAAAGCCAGGAACTTGGCTTCATTGAATGTGTCAGGCAGATTCCTGGACAAAAAAGCCATAAGGTAGCTGCCTATAGCCAGTGTTCCCAGGTATCCCAGGATGCAGTAGAAGGCAATAGCTGAGCCTTTGTGGCAAGTGATGATGATGTGTCCATGTTCTGAATGAACATCTTTGTCAATAAATGGAGGAGAGGTTGCCAGCCAGATTCCAGAGAGAACAACTTGCAGTAGGGTGCAGATGGGAATGATGAAATTAGTGACCCTTGCTATCAGCAGCCTCCTCCTCATTCTCCCTGGAGCAGTGATCTTGAAGGCTATAAGTACAGTGAGAGTTTTGGCCAGCACAGTGGAAAGAACCACAGTGAACAGAAGTCCAAATGTGTTCTGCTGCAGGATACAGGTGACTGTGCTAGGATGGCCAATGTAAAGCAAGGGACAGAGGAAACAGAGGGTCAGAGTGATGAGCAGGATGTAACTGAGATCCTGGTTATTGGCCTTGACAATGGGAGTGTCTCTGTGCTTCAGAAACACCCCAAGAACAACAACTGTGAGTGAGGAGAAGCCCAGGGACATGAAGGTGAGTGTCTTCCCCAAGGGGTCATCATAGGCCAGAAATGTCACACTTTTCTGTAGGCAGTAGCTCTTCTTTGTATTTGCATAGTGAGTTTCTGGACACTTCACACACTGGTCCACATCTGGCAGAAATGCAGGTGATCATGAGTGCATACTCAGGTTTCCCCTTTTATTCTAAGTCAGTTCCCTGCTCCAGAACATTGAAATATTATCTGAACCATCTTGCTTTGTTTCAGATACAAATACAGAAAGATTAAACTCCATTTGCCTTCTGCTTCATGCTGACAGAAATTAAGCAGCACCAACGCTTTCTCTGATGTTACTCATATGGTATCCTCACCTTGAGTGACACTGTTGTATCTGTTTTACAGTCACTAGAGCACTGGGATACATCACATGAACCTAATTTCACTCTGTCATTGCCTCTTCATCAATACATCTCTATTCTTAAGAGGGCATGGGAATTCAGTGTGATAGAGAGAATGTACTTTGAAATCCTTATCTTATAATGATGTTCTCTTACATGTAGTCCAAATGTACCTACATTCATAAAGTCCATGGTGTTCTGTATTTCCTCATTCTTTGAAGGATCCTGAGTATTTTTAAATTATTAGAGCCTTGAAACACTTCACCAGTGACACTGTTCTCATAATTCTGTACAACACTATCTATATAATGAATATGTAAGAACTGCTCATATATTCTAAAGTATCCATGGAACAATATTTGAGCACTTTGTTCCTGAGACCTTATCAACTTTCTTAGATTATCTTGCATGCTATGGATTTTTCTGTCATATTCTCATTGATTATTTCTATATACCGTTTTGTTTTCAATATATATTTAACTCTCGTTATATCATCACATTACCATTGATACTCCCTATATAATACATTCTGATCTTGATTTTCCCCTCCTCCATTTCTCCCAGACCCTCCTGACCTCCATGAACACACAAGTCCACAGTTTCTTTCTCTTTAAAATGGAAACAAAATTCCAAAAAATCAAGCTAAACAGCAATTAAGATCTCTCTCTCTCTCTCTCTCTCTCTCTCTCTCTCTCTCTCTCTCTCT
>CABHPP010108810.1:22999-35418 GCA_902168425.1 Peromyscus attwateri
TCTCTCTCTCTCTCTCTCTCTCTCTCTCTCTCTCTCTCTCTCTCTCTCTCACACACACACACACACACACACACACACTCAAACTATAAAAACATAAAGTTGCAAAATATACTATAAAGGAAAAGTCCAATAAAAACAAAAAACAAAACAGAGGCCAAAGAAAGCAAACTGAGGAAAGATACATGTGAGGTCATTTTGTGTTGGCCATCTACCCCTGGGCAACAGTCCTGTCCTTAAGGGTTATTACTATACCCAGTGATTCATTGGGAAAACTTAATATTCATTTGCAAGTGGGCATCAATTCCAGAAATATTCCTGGTAAGGAGTGGGAGCTCATTGCTGTGGGATGTTCTGTATGACAAATATGTTAATAAAGCACTGATTGGCCAGTAGCCAGACAGGAAGTATAGGCGGGACTAACAGAGAGGGGAATTGAGGGAACAGGAAGGTGGAGGAGAGACTGCTTAGAGCTGCCGCCAGGACAAGCAAGATGTAAGGTACCAGTAAGCCATGAGCCACGGGGCAAAGTATAGATTAATAGAAATGGGCTAAATATAAGAGTAAGAGCTAGACAATGATAGGCCTGAGCTAATGGCCAAGCAGTTTAAATAATATAAGAGTCTGTGTGTTTATTTTGTAGGTGGGCTCCGGAACTGGCGGGACTTTGTAACTGGAGACTGGCAGGACTTGGGAGCTGGAGAGAAGCTCTCCAGCTACAGCTCATGTCTACTTCTTCATCTGCATGCTTTGATCCCATCTGGATTTAGCCTGGGCAGGCCCTGTGCATGCTACCACAGTCCCTGTGGGTTCTTAGGTGCCTCAGTCCTGTTGTGTAGACTTTATTTTCACTTTTGTTGATATTGTTAATAAATTAAAGAATTAATTCAATTTTTAGAAGCATTAAATCTCTTTGTCAACATATTTGTTTTTCTTCCATTTCTTCAGCTTAAATACCTATGTTCATTTCATTTATTTGAAAATAAATAAATCTATTTTTAATTCATGTGTGTGTGTGTCTTCTGCAGGTCTAGAAACCATGAGCATCCCGGCCCTGAAGTGACCAGTATAGGGCATAACTGGAGTTACAGAAGATTGTGAGCCACCATGTGTGTACTGGAACCTGAACCTGGATCCCTGGAAGAGCAGCCAGTGCTCTGAACTTTGGAGCCATCTCTCAAGCCCACATCATTAGTTTCTGAAGTTATGCTTTTCCACTGTACTTACATGTCTCTCTCCTCCACTGTTACTCCTTCTCTTCTGTATTTGGAATATTGATATTGCTCTTAATGTCCTAGGTCATAATAAAAGCTTCATATGCAGAACTCCATCTCTTTTTAAAGAAAGGCATGTAATATGCAAGCTATGCAAATTACTTCATACAGTACTAAACATGTCCCTTTATGGAATAGTTTCAGATTACCCTACAGTATTTGAATGAGTAGCATATTGAATTTTCAACTGTCTTATATTTTTGTGTTATTCTCGTCCTTGGCCTTCATTTTCCTTTAATGTCTAATTATTAACATGTAGCCCTATGGAATTTGCCTGAGGTGGGTGAAGTGCTCCTCCTTTGTGCAAATGGAACAAGCATATGAACCTTGTAATGTCCAGTGTGTATAAGTCATACACATTCAAGGTAATGATGAGATGCCCCATCTTGTCAACCTCAATATATTTGCTAAAAGAACTAGATCTATGTACATATATAGTGTGAAAGGACTCCAATTATAAAAAATAAAATTTAAAAAGTCCCTATTAAAGAGATAAATAATGTAAGTCCACAAGTATTTTCTAAATAGTAATTATTCAATTAAAATATTCCAGGTATAAAAAAACATAATTATTCATAAAAGTGTTAGCAAGATAAATCTGTGTATGATTTCTCTTCTTATTCACATAATGTCACAATTATACTCACATGCAATGGATTTAGATTTTATTTCCTATCTATCTATCTATCTATCTATCTATCTATCTATCTATCTATCCCTCTATCTCTCTATCTCTCTCTCTCTCTCTCTCTATCTATCTATCTATGAATGAAATGATTGGATTTACCTGTCTCATTGGAAATTTCATTCTCTGGGCAAGGGGTACAGTCAAAGCAACAGGCAGCTTTGCCCTCCTGGTGAGTTTTTCTGAATCCGGGATCACAGCTTTCACTGCATACAGACTGAGGAATCTGAGAATAATAAAATAAATGGTAGCAAATATTCAGGTTTTTATGGAATGTGTAATAGGCAGAGTGTTTTCAAATATGGAATCGTTAATTTGTTTTTATTGTCTCTAAATGCAGATAGTTGAATTGTTTCTACTAGTAGAATGAGTCATTCAAAGGTCCATGTGGTCAGCACTTGGCCTTAATAACACAACTTTGCTGGAAAATGGTTGAAAGATAATGAGGCAAAGTATAGAGGTAAAAATTCAGGTCCTTTGTAGCATGTCTTGGTGAGACTAAAAATCTACTGTCTCTTGACTCCTGGATACAAAGGCATATACATTTTTCTTCCATAGTAAGGGTTCATCTTGTCAACTTCATAGGTCTTAGAACCACTATGGAAACCAATAAAAGAGGATTATTGTAAAAGGCTTTCCAGATTATGTTACATGTGGTCAAACATCCTCTTTAAAGTAGGTGGCCCCAAGTTATTGGCCCTGGTCCCTGAATGAATGTAAAGGAAGAAAGGACGATAAGAGTAACATTCAGTTATCTCTGCATCCTGACTATTGATGCAATGTGAATAGCTACTTCTACACCCTAAAAACATGGCTTCATGAAGTGATTGAATACACCCTCAAACTGTGAGCCAAGAAAAATGATCCTATATTTTTCAACAAGTAGTTGTTTTGCAACAGAAAAATCAACAACTAATACATCTACACATTCTACTCATGTTCTTCTACATTGACAGGGGTCAAAAAGCAAAAGACCAACTGATCACTAACTGAAACCTTTCAAGATGGAATCAAAATAAATATGTCAAGTGACTCATGACAATGATAGAAATAATCATGAAACAGATACTATATTTATGTCATTAAATAAATGATCAGATGAGAAAATGAATAGTTCATCCAGCAAAATTAGGTGTGAAGACAGTTCTTTATATTGGTGGTCATTATGTGTCTATAAATGGGTTCTATCTGAGCAGTGAAGGGTCATGACACACAGAAATATAGTTTTTGAAATTTACATATAGGTCAAAATACTGAAGGAAGATGAAACCCACCTCTGTTAATCCTGTGGCCCACTGTATCATGTGAGAAGATAAGGACAATTTCTGGCCCTCTGGAGCATTTGGAGAAAATGTTCCTACTTTTGCTTTTATCCCAAGACCTTTTGGGAAATTCCAAAAATTGAGAATGTCATATTCTACATGTGATTGCCTTTTCTGATCCAGAACCACATGATCTCCAGCATGACTGATGAATTGTGTTTTCCTTAAGAAAGGGTGAAGCTAAAAGAGAAGCATGCTATTATCTCTAGAGAAGTACAACAGAGGCAGAATCAGGGAACATCCCTTATTGATTTTAATCCCTATTGTGAAAAGCACCTTTAATATAGATACCAATCACATCAAACAAATGATATTCTAGAATAATGGAAGCATCATTATGCTTCTAAAACATTTGAATCAGTTCCATTAGAAAACTTAGAACCAAGCACTCAGAGTGTGTGTAGAGAAAACTTTCACCTTTGTTGAAAATACAGTCATACCCAACTAAGTTTTGAAAATATTTAGAGTTTCACTATGTAAAATGAATGATTTTATGAGTGATAATTTACATAACATAAGCATCTTAGAATTTTTCATATCCATTGAGACCATCTCTGTCTCTGACTTTTCTGTTGTGTGAAATCTCTGGGATAAATGGACTTTTTATGTTGAAAATTTTACCCTGGAAATATTGTATGATCCTTTGTAATACAACTACATAAGGATTTAAAATAGTCTCCTCCTTTACAGTGTCTCTTGCAGATTTTTCAAAAAATAATCTAAAATATACATTGTCTAGTTGGATTACATTTATAACTCAAGGTGTTTGATATTGCTGATGTTATAATACACAACAGTAGCATTACCTGCCAGGGGAAGAATTCCATCTCTTTTTCTTTCCCATGAGACTGAAATTGTACTTGATTGAGCATCATTTCATGTAGACTGTGGGCCACACCATACACTGCATTGTACACATTGTAACTCTCTTCACTCATGGTCATGTCAAATATGTTCCCTGGCAAGAATCCCAAGGAGGCATTAGACAGACAGTTATCCACAATTTTACAATCTTTCCTCAAAAATGAGCAGTTGAAGAATGAATGCCACAATACATGAAGATAAGTGTCTTGTGGGTATTTGAAAGGATTGGCTGTCTGAATAAAATCTGTAAAATTAATGATCTCCTCCTTATGGTGTGAAAAAATAAGGGCCCCATGCAATGAATCTAACAGTAAATAGTTATCAAATTTGGTATGATCCCAGTGTGAGTTCAGGACCCAGACTTTCCATGTGAGTAACTTCTGCTTAATATTTACTATTAAGCTTAATAAGGAATCGGTGTCCCCATAAATAATAATCACATTTGCTGATGATTCCAGGATCTGCACCTGATTTTTCCAGGATGTGGTCATAAATGAACCCCTGATGGCTAGGATCATTTCCACAAATGCTATGCAGACTCTATTTTTCTCCATCTCACTTCTCAAATCTGACAGAATCTGGGCACCTTTGTCATCATCTATGATGAACAGCCCAACCCAGTTCCAGTGGAAATGAAGCATCAATGATACAATGCCAAGTTTCAGAGATGTGTCCTTGGGGGCTACTTGGTAAAGGGAAGAAAACTTTCTTTGTTCACTGAGGGTAGTATCAAAAAGCCCATAAGTAAGCTGTAGAGAGAAACAATCAGAAAGAAGAACATTGTCATGAAAATCAACTCCATTCTACAGCAATGATTTGAAACCTGTAGGACAATACTGCATTGAAGGTAAATCCTGTCTTCCTATGGGTTTTCCAAAAAGTCCAGAAAATATTCAGAGGTTCAATAGTGTGCTGTCACTACTCCACCCTTTCCATTCTCTTCGTTTGAAGCTAGAAAATATAGATGCATCACCAACTGCATCACTTCCCTATCCATTCAGAGTGATTTAAGTTCCCTTATTTTTCCTCACAGCCACCGAAAATGTCACCAAGGAGCGCTGACATCATCTATCCAATCACCCTCTCTTACCTGTGGATATTTGTAAAGATCCAGTAGTGTCCCTATGTATTCTGATATTGCCCATGATGGTCCCGTAAGTACAGCAGCTGACATGCCCGCTCTTGCACATCTGTAGTTAGGGAGGGCATAACCAAGGCCTGAAAATGTACCAATAAGATTGGCCAGAGTGTATCTTTGACCCTCAGGGACATTCTGGACAATGAATCCCAGGGATGTGTTTGGTAAAATATAGGGGTTGCTGTTGATCTCCTCAATGGCAAACATCATGGCCAAAATACATTGGTAGTTCCTCAACTTAAACCTGCACAGAAGGTAGAACAATATTTAGGATGAAGACTCATACCACACAAAATATGATATATGTGTAAATTTAGTGCAATGGGTTTTACAGTTTGAAATATTCTCTTTCCAAAAATCCATATTTAAGTATCTTCCCAGCATTTTCTAGAATTAGAATGGGAGTATTGTTTCTTTTTCTAGTATTGAAAATAGATTTCTTCATAGAGTATATCCTAATTACAGTCCCCTACAATAACTCCTCCCAGGTCTCCCCACATCCTCTCCCACAGAAATCCATACCCTTTTCTCTCTCATTAGAAATCAAGCAGGCATCTAAAAATAATAGTAATTTAAAATAAAAATAAACAAACCAGTATCAGACAAAAACAAACAAACAGAAGAATAAGCGCCAAAGAAAAAAGAACACCTAGGGAGGCAGAGGCACACACATGTTTTAATACACAGAAAACCATAAAAACAAAATGTCAGAAACTCGGTCCTTCAAATTTCCTGCTTCACTGAAAGGTATGCCTGATACTCTAGGCCTGTAGGCTGAAGATGGAAGCTCCAATGTTGCAGAGGAACTTTGGGTGACTGTCCAGGCAGTAAGACGTCTCTGTCATGTCTAGGCTTCTTGGAAGTTGTGTGCAATGCACTTTTGTGGACTTAAATAATATTATGTCTTTCAGGGGTCTTTGATGGAGTTGAAGACTAGATAGTTATAGTTGCAGTTTTCCTTAGTTATGATAGAAAGTAGATTATGTATAAATCTTTGGAGTCACTAAGATGGATGGATGGTGGAGTGCTTTCTCTGAATTTGCTAAAAGTAAATGGACTGAATATTGTAAACATAATTCTTACTTGATAACTTTGTTGTATGTAGTTATACTGTGTTAGAGTTAAAACCTTTCTTTTTATTTAGAGAAAAATGGGGAAATGTTGTAGAATAATATATTAAGGTATTTTACTTTTGTTTTAGTTGCAGTTGTTTAACTTTGTGAATCTGTGTTACTTTGCCTGTCTAAAGCATCTCCTGGTCTAATAAAGCTGAATGACTATAAAAAAGTCAGAAATTATAATATGCACACAAAAGACATATAAGGTTGAAAAACATAACCTCCAAAAAACACCATTGAGCTTTTATGTTTTCCCCATCTACTACTGAGCTTGGGGCCTGCCCTTAAGAATTCTTTGTAGCCCTGAGACAGAGTCTGCTAACACCAATTGGACAAGTCTTTGTCCTCATAGCCCAGATTGTAGGCTTTGAGCCTAGGGGCACAACACTGCACCCACACACCACCATCCATTGCAGCCCCAGTTTCAGGCCAGCAGGCAAATCTTTTGCAGACAGGCTGGACTACCACCATCCCCCACCAGATCCTCCTAACCCTTCATAGACAGATTAAACAAAATATTCCATGATGAAACCAGATTTAACCAATACCTATTCACACATCCATCTCTACAGAAAGCACTAGAAGGAAAAATCCAACCTAAAGAAGTTAGATACACACATGAAAACATAGGTAATAGATAATCGCACACTAACAAATACCAAAAAAAACGAAAACACAAGATACCACCACCAAAAAATAACAGGAATTAACAATCACTGGTCATTAATATTCCTTAATATCAATGGATTCAATTCAGCTATAAAAAGACACAGGCTAGCAGAATGGATACAAAAACAGGATCCATCTTTCTGCATACAAGAAACACTCCTCAACTTCAACGACAGACATTAACTCAGGGTAAAAGCCTGAGAAAAGACTTTCCAATCAAATGGACTTAAGAAGCAAGCTGGTGTACTTATCCTAATATCTAACAAAATAGACTTTAAACTAAAATCGATCAAAAGAGATCAGTAAGGATATTACATATTTATCACAAGAAAAATCCACCAAGATGAAGTTTCATTTATGCCCCAAAATTATTTATTTACTATGGAAGTTCATCTGAACATTTATGCCCCAAATACAAGGACACCCACATTTGTAAAAGAAACATCAATAAAGCTTAAATCACACATCAAATCCCACACACTAGTGGTGAGAGACATCAACACCCTACTCTCACCAATGGACATGTCTACCAGACAGAAACCTGACAGAAAAGTGAGTGAACTAACATATGTTATGACTCAAATGGACTTAATAGATATCTACAGAACATTCCACCCTAAGAAAAAAGAATATACCTTCTTCTCAGCACCCCGTGGAAATTTCTTTAAAATTGACCACATGCTTGGACAAAAAGAAAATCTCAACAGGTTAAAAAAATCGGAATAACATCCTGTATTTTACTGACCGCCATGCCTTAAAGTTAGATTTCAACAACAAAAATTACACAAAGCCTGCAATAACATGGAAAGTGAATTATGCCCAAGTGAATCACCACTGGGACAAGGAAGAAATAAAGAAAGAAATTAAAGATTCTCTAGAATTCAACTTAAATGAATGCACAACATAGCCCAACTTATGGGACACTACAAAAGAAGTGCTAAGAGAAAAATTCATAGCACTAAATGCCCACATAAAGAAGATGGAGAAATGTGGTACATATATACAATGGAGTACTACTTAGCAGTAAAGAACAATGGCATCATGAGGTTTGCAGGCAAATGGATGGAACTAGAAAATATCATCCTGAGTGAGGTAACCCAGACTCAGAAGGACAAACATGGTATGTACTCACTCATAAGTGGATATTAGATGTAAAGCAAAGGATAACCATACTACAACCCACAGCTCCAGAGATGCTAGCTAACAAGGAGGACCCTAATAAAGATGCATGGATCACCCTGCGAAGGGTAAATAGATGAGATCTTCATGAGCACACTGGGCATGAGTGGGGTAGGCAATGGAGGGCGTGGATGGGGGATGAGAACATAAGGGAATGGGAAGTTTGAGCTGGAAGAGGGGCAGAGTGGAAGAGCAAGGAGAGAGATACCATGATAGATGGAGACATCATAAGAATAGGGAGAAACGGGGTGCTAGGGAATTTCCCAGGAATCCATAAGGATGACCCCACCTAGACTACTAGCAATAGTGGAGAGGGTGCCTGAACTGACCTACTATGGTAATCAGATTGGTGTATACCCTAACTGTCATCATAGAGCCTTCATCCAGTAACCTATGGAATCAGATCAAGGGATTGGATCTCAGCCAAGCACCAGGCTGAGCTTCAGGAGTCCATTTAATGAGAGAAAAGAGGGATTATGTGAGCAAGCAGCACCAAGATCATGATGAGGAAACGTACAGAGACAACCAAACCAAACTAGTGGGAATGCATGAATTATGGACCAAAGGCTATGGAGCTCCCATGGGACTGGACTAGGCCCTCTACATAGGCCAGATAGTTGTTTAGCTTGAACTGTTTAAGGACCTCCTGGAAGCGGGATTAGGATCTGTCCCAGGTGCATGAGCTGGCTTTTTGGAGGCCAGTGCCTATGGTGGAACACCTTACACAGCCTTGGTGTAGGAGGAGGGGCTTGGACGTGCCTCAACTGAATGTAGCAGTCTCTGCTGACTCCCCATGGGAGGCCTTGCCTTGGAGGAGGTGGGAATGGGGTGTGGGTGGGAAGGGAAGCCTAAGGGGTGGTAGGAGGGAGGGGAGGGGTATCTGTGGTTTGTTTGTAAAATAAATAGAAAAAAATTTAATAATAAAAAGAGGAAATACAAACCAAACAACACAAAAATAAAAAAAATGCTTTGTCTACCTAACAAGTCTCCCTTAGAGAAAACTAGTTTTCTGTTTACCACTGGGTTAGGGATGGGGACTTGTGATAGCTTTGAGATAGCTTCTGAATTAAAAATGGGGGCTTGTGTCCACTTCCCTGCTCAGCACAGGCCCTGCATCTGTCTTATACTGGTCCAGGTCCTGGGAAAGTTTCTGCGTTTATCTGAGTTCATGTGTGCAGCAGTCCTGCCTTGTTGAGATGGCTTTGTTTCCTCAGTGCTGTCCATCTTCTCTGGCTCTTACAATGTTTCCACCTCCTCTTCTGCTGCATTCCTTGAGACCCAAGGGAATGGGTTTTATGAATACATCCCATTAGGACTGACTGTGCTACTGTTGCAGGGAACTTCTCTGATGATGGCTGAGAAAAACATGTGTCTATGTATATAGCAGAATGCCCTATGGAGACATTTTATTTCTACATTCCTATAGGAAAACAACAGTATTTGGCTTCTCCCTAGGTCTGTGGCCTATCTAGTCTCATGTTCTTGGCTACCTGAACAGTGTTGGATTCCATCTCATTGAGTGAACTTTAAATTCAATCATATGTTGGTTGGTTGTTCCCACAAGCTTTGTGCTGCTATTGTACCAGGGTATTTTGTAGTCAGGGAACCACTGATGATCAGAGCAATCATTGCTAGGTTGGTATTTACCTTTCTCTTTTGGTAGCATGTAGAGAGTCTTTCCAGTACCTTGAATGCTAGTCCATAGGAGTAAATACTCTAGGTTGGCATCAGCTCAACTTCTCTGTGTTCAGTATGTCATGTTGATGTTGTCTTCAGCATTAGTGTCTTACCTTCATTTTGTGTAGAGCAACCAATAGCCTTGGCAGTAGCTGGGGTGTTTGGGCATTTCCATAGGGCACATTTGGCCAACAATTCAATTAACCTATTCCCAGATCTATAAGTTTCATTTAGTGTTAAGAAATGTCTAGTTGTGACTGTGTCTCCCCTTTTCTTTGTATGGATGTATGTTTTAAGAAGCGTCTACTGTATTAAGTTTCCATATGACTAAAATGGCCCTTGGTTTCATTTCTTTAGGATGTTGTAGAACCTTAGGCTCTCAATAACTTGAGCTCCAAGAGAGATTAATGTAGTTGCTTTGTCCCTGTGATAAAATTTTCTGACCAAAAATTAGGATGAGATCTTCAAATATCCTGGTATTCAACTTGCAATCTGCTCAACTACAAGAAATAAATGTTTCTTTGTCAAGCCACCAGTTACTAAGACACTGCTTAATTCAAGAACATCAGGTTATTCAACATGTCTGAACAACAGTTGACATTTCTATAAGAGTTCATTTTTATATGAGTGTTTGTGTAATATGTGTACTTATTAATCTGTGGGATGTGTGTACACAAATGGATGCTAGGCTAAAAACAACTTGATATGGGCATCATCATCATGCATCTTATTTAATACTATGTCTTTTTGTAGCTAGTGGGATGGCAGGAATTCTCCTGCCTCTGTCACTCATTTCACCAAGAGAGCAACAGGTTTACACAAATTCACTGCAATGCCCCCCTCCCCATTTGCAATCTGCAGATGTAAACTCAATTCTCACATTTGGAATGCCAGAGTGTTACCTTCTGATCTATTTACTCATTCTCTTAATATTAGCCATTAGGAAAGAAAATAACTTGCACTCTGTAATGACCAAATCTCCACACACATGGGGGAATATTATGGCATTTCATATGAAAAATGTAATAGTCATAAAGTTTTGTTTCATTGTGGTTGTATTTTGTAAATCATTCTTTGATTTGTGTGCCAAAGTTCATTCCCATATTTTGACATACTTTTAGTGATTCATGAATATGCAATGCTATTTTCTTCATGTTGGTAGGCTCTGTAGAAAAGGAGATGAATAACTTCTTAAACTAATGAGACAACAAAGCAGGCCTGGCATATGTGTGTACAGCATGATTCAGAGGAACCCTGGCTGTTTAGTAACAATCTAAACCCATAAAATCTAACTACTAAGATAGTTATGATATGAATCAACGCATAATTATGGAAAGGCAGAGATATTTGGAAGAAATACTAGAACAGGATAAATAAAATTATAAATGCAAGTCAGTTAGGAATATAAAATAGTAAATGTGTATCACACTTTTTGTCTAAGAGTATGAACACAGGGCTTGGGAGAGAGCTCACTAGGGAAAGGGCTTGCCATTCCAGCATGAGGACCTGAGTTTGCTCCCTCATGTTTCTCTCAGGGCACAGTAATGAATACTTTCAGTTCCAGTTTCAGAGTTATGGGTAGGGTGGATCCCTAAATCTTGCTCTCATATTTGTTCAGCCATTTCAGTAAACTCTCTGACAGTGTGAGACCATGACCCCAGAATGTGGCTGGGTCCACAAGAAATACAACTTAGGTTGACTGCTGTCACCCACATTCTGGCACACACTTGTGTATGTTCACTGGCACAAACGTGCATCTACACCAATGCCACCTTCTAACAAAAATATCCACCCCACCACCAATGAAAGACAATCTTACAGCAAAAGCATACAAATGGTAATCCAAAAAGAAATGGCAAGAAACCAGCAGGATAAGCTGTTCTGCTATTTGATCAAAGGGAGTTCCAAACAAATATACTCAGAAGATACAAATGATTTTATCCATAGATCAGTAGGACAAATTAAAGCATAAAGTGCCACCCACATACATAGAATACTGTGCTTCATCATGGCAGTGCAAGAATAGCAGGGGGGCAGTGGCACATGCCTTTAATCCCAGCACTAGGGAGACAGAGCCAGGCGGAACTCTGTGAGTTCTAGGCCAGCCTGGTCTAGAGAGTGAGATCCTTGACAGGCAACAAAACTACAGAGAGAAACCTTGTCTCAAAAAAATGAAGAAGAAGAAGAAGAAGAAGAAGAAGAAGAAGAAGAAGAAGAGGAGGAGGAGGAGGAGGAGGAGGAGGAGGAGGAAGAGGAAGAGGAAGAGGAGGAAGAGGAGGAAGAGGAAGAGGAGGAGGAGGGGGAGGAGAAGGAGAAGGAGGAGGAGGACATGAAGAAGAAGAAGAAGAAGAAGAAGAAGAAGAAGAAGAAGAAGAAGAAGAAGAAGAAGAAGAAGAAGGAGAAGAAGAAGAAGAAGAAGAAAGAAAGAAAGAAAAAGAAGAAGAAGAACGAAGAAGAAGAAGAAGAAGAAGAAGAAGAAGAAGAAGAAGAAGAAGA
>CABHPP010108810.1:35428-46379 GCA_902168425.1 Peromyscus attwateri
AGAAGAAGAAGAAGAAGAAGAAGAAGAAGAAGAAGAAGAAGAAGAAGGACTACGATGACAACAACAAGAACAAGAACAAGAAAAAAACAAGAACAACAAGAACAAGAACAAGAACAACAAGAAGAACAAGAACAAGAACAGGAACAGGAACAGGAACAAGAACAAGAAGAACAAGAACAAGATCAAGATCAAGAAATGTCAACATGGCAGCTGGACCAAGTACTTTCTTCCATGTGATTGGGGGCAACTAGACCATAACAGACAAAGTTGAAATTTATCCCTAGTTTCTCATTCCACGGTAAAAATCAACTCAAAACATGTCAAAAACATGAACATAAAATGGGAAACATGTCTAGACATATTTTGTTCACTTTTTTGGAATTAAAAGTCACAGGAAACAAAACAGGACATGACAGTGGTTTTCCAGTAATCTCAAAAAGTCTTTGGAGTTGAGTTAGAAGGTGAACTAGACAAGTGAACACCTGCAGAAAAGGAAGTGCTTTCAAAACTCTTTCTCAATCTAAGAATCATATCGGAGTCCCTAACACAGTTAAAACACCCAGTAACAAGAATCCCCAAATAGTTAATTGAGGAGATGTTATGTGAAGGAAGAGTTACCAAAGTAGAAACTCCATTGTTGCACCAGTTTTCGATCTCACCAGCAGTGAATAAGTTTCCCCTCTCCCCAAATCCATGGTCCTGTGTCCTTCTTTGTTTTTAGGAGTGTGCATAGCAACTTTTAGCATTATGAAAGCTAGCCAGCAATGTTGCAGCTTCCCGTTCCTCTCAGTTTGATTTTTCTATATTCATTGACTCAAGTATGTTTTCTTCAGAAATGGGGCCTTACCATTAAGTTCTTGATGGTAAACAAGAGCAATAGTAATACACTGGAATAGTTGGGTCTTATGTTGAGGTCCCCAATACACGAAATTTGAGTTTGCATAGGTGGAAATGCAGGAATAAATTTTTCTTACTCTACTCAGTAGTGATTCAGTGTGGCTGGCACTTTTTTAAAAAAATTTACATATTTTGACCAATAGTATTATTCTCTCTTTGACAAAAATCAGGTGACTATATGAGTGTGGGTTTATATGTCTTTATGTATTCTCAATTCTATTCCATTGGTCAATTAGTCAGTTTTTATGCCATTCCCACTCTGTTTTTATTGGTATATCTCTAAAATATAACATGAAATCTGGGGTTATGACTCCTTCTGCAGTGTTGTTGGTGGTCAGGATTGTTTTTGTCTATATTTAGTCTTTTGTGCTTCCACAGGAAAATTAAAATTATTCTTCAATTTCTGTGATAACTGACACTGGAAATTTTGATGAGGGTTTCCTTGAATCTGGAGATTGGTTTTGGTAGGATGGGCATTTCACAATAATTAATGTTACCAATCTATGAGTCCAGTAGGTCTTTCATTATCTGGTATTGTAACAGGGACCCAGAATTTAGTAGGCCTCCAGACCTTAAAACAACTGACTCCATGATGGAAGTGCTATTCAGATTGTAAAACTCACCATATAGACAACACCACCCACCAAAACTAAAGCAAAGGCCTCATCCATCAAATCCATAAAGTCCTGAGAAAGTCTCAAAATGTACTAACCTTGTTTTTTTGCTCCTGTGGTTCTGGTTCTGACTAATTGTTCTTGTTAACTGAAGTGTGTCAATTGAAAACATGGTTTTTGTTCTTAAAAGCTCACCAGGAGAAGGCATGGGGCTGCACTGTGATCCCAAACACCCGGCACAGTCCTGTCCAGCTAATAAAGACTTCATTTGGCTTAAACCTGTGTCCAAGAAGACTTCTCTAGTGAATACCACACAACAGTATCTTTTTTAAATCTTTCATTGTTGTAAAGATTTTATTGCATCTGTCTTTCACCCCCTTGGTTACACTTACCCACTGATACTCTATTTGGGGAGTTATTCTGAGAGAGATTGGTTTCTTGATTTCTTTCTCAGTATGTTTAGCATTTGTCCAACAGATTTTCTGTGAGGCTTTTGTATCCTGCTGTGCTGGTGAATGTCTGTATCAGCTGTGTAGATTTCTGAGACAGTCTTCAAGATCTTTTCTTGTATTTCACTACATCATCTGCAAGTAAAGATGCTTTGATTCTTTTCCTATCTGTAACCTCTCTGTTTCTATCATTTCCTTTATTTCTCTTGGTAGGAATACAAGTTCTATGTTAAACAGAAGTGATGAGGATGGACATCCTTGTCTTTTTCAGAAGTTTATTGAAACATATTCAGTTATTTTTTATTTCTGTTGATGCTAGCTGTGGGTTTATTATGTGTTACTTTTATAGTACTAAGGTACATTCTTTGTATCCCTATTTTCTCCTAGACTTTTATCATGAAATGCTGTTGGATTTTATCAGAGGCCTTTAATCCATTTAATCAGCTGATCAATTTTTCCTGTACTTAGTCTCTTCATATGGTGTCTTACATTAATTAATTTAGGAATGTTCAACCAGCCTAACATGTCTTGGATGAGACAACAAGATTATGGCATATAACCATTTTGGTGTGTTCTGGAATTTAGTTTTCAAGCATTTGATTGGTGTCTATGTTCTTCAGACATTAACATATACTTTTTCCATTTTTTGGTAGGGTCTTTGTATGTTTTTGAAATCAGAGTAATACTGCCTTCATAAAGTGTATGTTCTTTCTTCTCCTTTTTTGACATATTAGTGTAAGATCTTCTTTGAAAGCTTTGTACAATTTTGCACTGACTCCATCTGATCTTGAGGGTTTTTTTTACATAGAAGATTTTTAATTAATGTTTTGATTTCACTGGATGTTATGGGTCTATATAACTTAATAATGTTATCTTGATTTAATGTTGGTAGAAAATATGTATATCTGGAAATTTATCCATTTCTTTAAACTTATCCAATTCAGAGGAACATATATGTTTTTAAATGTCTCTTTACAACTCTCCAAATATCCTCAGTGTCTGTTATAATGTCTCCCCTTCCATCTCTAATTTTATTAATTGTGATTCTTATTATGATATTATTATAATATATAAAATAATATAGTTATTATAAAATTTATTAATTTTGAGTGTTTATGTTTTTGTTAATTGGCTCAAGTTTTGTCAGTCTTTTATCTATAGTTTCATTAATTCTTTATATTGATCTTTCCATTTGTAGGTCATTAATTTCTGCCTTGATTTTGATGATCTCTTCCCACTTGCCTTTATGAGTTGTTATTTGTTCTTATATTTTCAAGGCTTTCAGGTGTCTCATCAAGTTATTAATTTGTGATTTCTCAGACTTTCTGATATGGGTTCACAGTGCCATAAAACTTTCCTCTTATGACCATTTTCAGTTTTCCCACAGGTTTTGGTATGTTGTGATTTAATTTTCACCCTACTCTTAGAATTTTACAAGTTCCTTTTTTATTTCTTCCTTCAATTGAGTTTGATTCAGTTTTACGTAACTTAACTTCCATACATTTATTTTTTCACTCTTTTCTTTTGTTGTTTCTATCCTGATCTAGTCCATGGAGGATGGATAGAATGCAGGATGTGATTTTAATTTTTCTGTATTTCAGAGACTTGCTTTTATCTTACTATGTGGTCTATTTTGCAGAGAGTCCCATGAACTGCGAGGAAGAATGTGGATTCTTTAGCTTTTGGTTGCAATGTTGTGTATGTACCTGTGTACAGGTATATGTTGTGTCTATTTGATTTTGCAGAACTCCAAATGTAGAGGACCACAAAAATGTTTACAATGTATTAAAATAGTAGTGACCGTTAGTATACAGAGCCACAAAAGGATGCAGAAAGCTGCACATGAGAAAGATGAAGTCACATTTAAAGGGAGACCCATCAGAATAGCAGCAGAGTCTTTCAAAGGAGAGGCTAGAAAGCCAGAAGGGATGGATGTTCTACAAGTCATGAAACAGCATCAGTGCTCCAGCAGACTAATACAAACAGCAAAACTGTCACTCATAGTAAGAGGGAAAGGAAAATTTTTCATGATAAAAGAGGTTGAAGGAAATTATCACCACTAAACCAGTTCTGCAAAGGAAACAGGAAGGAATAGTTAGGTCTGAAGAAAAGGCTAAATATATCCGAGATGGCTGGGAACAATGAACAATTCCAGGACACTGTATAATAGACATCTAATAGAACAATTAAACAACAACAACAACAACAACAAATGACAGGAAGTAATACATACCATCCAATGATAACTCTTAATATTTATGATCTCACGGACAACACAAATAGATTGATCAGAAAACAATACCCAGGATTTTTCTGTCTCCTAGAAACACAATTCACAACCATAATAGACCTCAATTAGAGTTAAAGGATGGAAAAAGAATCCCAAGCAAATCCAAGTAAAAACTTACCATGCATAACTCTTAAGGTGTGATAACTAAGGCATCAAACAAAACCTACTCAGAAGAAATAGTGAAGCATACTTTCTACTCATTAAAGGAAAAAATCCAATAGCAGGGCATTGAAATTCTAATCATGTACACATTAAACACAGGAGTCCCCAACTTCCTTAATCAAACAGTATTACATTCAAAAGCACAGATCAACCCCAAAACAAAGATGGTGAGTGACTTCAATTCCCCATTTTCAAAAATAGACAAGTAAAACGAAACAAAAAACCTAAATAGAGAAATTCTGAAGTCAAAGAACATAAGTCAACTCCATCTTTATATTGAACACACCTAGTGCATTTCTAAACCTCTAGATAGCTGATGTGTTTACAGAAATTACTGTTTGTCCACTATGCATATAGCAGCCTTCAATAACACACCCACATGAAACAATACTTTCAAAATGCCCTCAAAATATGGGCATTCTGGCCCAGAAACTTTATTTTATACAAACCAATGGGCTATGATGCTCAAAATCTTGAGAAGACAGTTTCGACACAAAACATATTAGTTTAAAAGCCTTAAAAAACTATAGAGCTCAGA
The DNA here is from genome assembly GCA_902168425.1 of Peromyscus attwateri. Classification (NCBI taxonomy): domain Eukaryota; kingdom Metazoa; phylum Chordata; class Mammalia; order Rodentia; family Cricetidae; genus Peromyscus; species Peromyscus attwateri. The sequence continues at coordinate 40,379 of CABHPP010108810.1, forward strand.
TGATGTAAATAAGGACTACTTTATGTTTCTATGCATTATGTACACATCAATGCAAAAAATGGGAAAATTTTTCTCTGTTTCACTGTGAGCACACAGATGTGGAGCTTGGCATTTTGTTCTCATGGAAGCCAAGATACAAATACACTGTGGGCAACTACATAGGATTTTATATCCTCTCCCAAATTTATTAAATACAATTTTTTATTAAAAGGTATTCTCAAACTGTGTTGTTTTATTTGGTCTACTTACAAAGTATTTCTTGTACTTAAGAGCATCAAGAAAGATTTTTCTAAAGGAATACTATTGTATATTCAAAATATTTCTTTGGGTTTTCTTAAACTTTCTATATAGTCCAGATTATAGGTGTGCACCACCACAATATCCAGCAACATACTTGGTTTGGATAGCACATGGTTCATGGTTTGCCAGAAAATGTATAATTATTATGATTAAAGTTGAAAGTAGGACATATTAAACTCCATAATTTAATCATTGTACATTTGTACATATGATGATTTATCATCCTCTACCCCATAAATAGATATTGATGTCATGATGACAAATATATTCAAAACTTGCTTAAATTTTTATGAGCTTGTATAATATTACTGAGAACCATGGAATTCAAAGCTTAAAGAAATCAGTGCAAATAACCGAGGGTTAAACAGAAAGGATGTGCCATTACTGAAAAATATAGTTTTGATAATTGATAAATATTAATATTTTAAGAAGTATGAGAATGGTGTCAGAATTCACAGATGGTCAGTAGGAAAAGCAGGAAAGGATCAAGATCCTGCGTGGGTTGCTAAGTGTTTCCAGCCTCACATCGTTTGCACTCTATAGCAAAAGAGATTCAATAAATATTCATTCTTCTGAATAAAATGGATGAAGGTAACTCAGTGTACAACTTGATATTCACCTAATCTTTTTATTTTCAGAAAAACCAAATCATTGAAAGTCTGAATTATTATGGAAGGAAAATGCTGTAGTATAATTAACATGCTTTTCCCCTTGTTATTTTAGATTAGGGATTCATGACCAAAGATGAACAAGAATAAAAATAAGCAAATTGGTGAATACCCTAACTGTCATCATAGAGCCTTCATCCAGTAACTGATGGAAGTAGATGCTGAGATACAGAGCCAAGCAACAGGCTGAGCTCCAGGAGTCCATTTGAAGAGAGAAGAGGGATTCTATGAACAAGGAGCATCAAGATCATGATAGGGAAACCTACAGAGACAAACAAACAAAACTAGTGGGAACTCATGACTTTAGACCAACAGCTGTGAAGCCTCCATGGTACTGGACTAGACTCTCTGCATAAGCTTGACAGTTGTATAGCTTGATCTGCTTAAGGGGCCCCTTGGCAATAGGATCAGGATCCATCCCTGGTGCATGAGATGGCTTTTTGGAGCATACTATCTATGGTGGGACACCTTGCACAGTCTTGATGCAGGGGGAGGGTCTTGGACCTGCCTCTACTGAATGTACCAGGCTCTGCTGACTCCCTATGGGAGGCCTTACCTTGTTGGAGGAGGGAATGGGGCATAGGTAGGTAGGTGGAAGGCTGAAGGAAAAGAGAGGAATCTGTGGTTGGTATGTAAAATGAATTAAAAATTCCTTAATAAAAAAAGATAAATAGACTTTGTACAATTAAAAGTTCTTGTTTTTTTACACCTTCAGAATGAAATATTGTAAATATTTAAAATAAACCTTACATTCTAAAATATTTTCAAATAATCTGTAACCAGATATTTATGTCCTTCAATTTGAAAAAGACTGAAAAATGGTGAATATCCACAGTAAACTAGAAAAAAATCTTAATATCTGACTTTTCATATTCATCTAGTACATGAATTGTTTCAAGTTATTAATACACAACTGCACACATAACTGATGCAATGCAGCTTGGACATACTAATTCAACTGTATTTCTGAGTTAGTGTTAAGGAAAAGCACACTCATACACAGTTAGAGAAAATGTCTGTCATTATTACTTTGCAGGGAAATTAACCACCATGCATAAAAGATTCTATAGTGTGCATCAACATGTGCTTATGTAGATTAATCTGCTTTAATCAGATGGTAGACATGTTTTGTACCTATTAGACATTACTCTGTATCTATCAAATATTTATTTACCATCTTTCAACAAGAAAGTAAAATCCAGTTAGAAAATTAGACCACACAAAAACTAGTGAAATAGAAAATAATGCTAGCCCCACAACTCATGATATTTGTAGTTATGGCAATGTAGATAAATACAGGGCTACCATCAGAACATGAGGAAATTTAACTGGAGAAGGACAGAACAATACACTTTTCTAATTACATACATACTTTCCCACACCTGTGTAAAAAGTTTATCCAAAGCATGAAAGCAGTTATGATCCTTGCAGAGTATATAGTTGCATGTGCCTCACTCTCTATGAAAAGCATAATTTGAAAATGAGTTGTCTAAATCAAACATATTGGTTTTTGTAGCTTTTATAATTGCAGGTTTATTTTAGTTTTATTTTTTGCATCATAAGATATTAAATCAAACTTACACAACATTCTCTTCATTTACATATTAGACAACCCAGCCACAAAATCTCACATTATTAGAGTCCCTTTGCAGGCATGGGGGTGCTGCTGTATAAGCTGAAGAGAAACTTAGGCCGATGCACAGTGGTGCCTGAGCTGCTGAGATTGGAGAGCAGAGAAGAAGAGGAGGAACAGGGAAGAACAGGGACACCATCTGCTGTAAAGCAGACGCATCTCCTTCCTGCATACAAAGTCAAATGTCTGGTAGACCATAGAGCTTCTTAACTTTACTTGAAGTAAGCAATGATCCCTGGAGCCAGTAGACTCTTCCACAGACTATTTTATCTAGATGCCAATTTTTAAATTTCCCCTGCTGCCTTCATTATACCAATTTCAGAATTAACCTTTTACAATATCCTTCATGTAAAATGACATTCCATGCTTGAACATTTTTCCTCGTCCATTGCTGAAGTGATTACTTTCTCCACAGCCACAGCTCAGCAGACACAGTATAGCCATACTGACAATTATTCATCCTCAGTCTTATGTTTATTTTAGGTGATTTTCCACCCATTGCCTCCAACCTAACTCTTGAATATGTATTTTCATGTTGCCTTTTTTGAGTTCAGACTTGAGAGCAAGCTGCACTTCTCATTTTCAGACACTTATTGTGTGATTACCTATAGCTGTGAGCATGTTAGTCTTTTAACCCCTAACACACCATTGTTTCTCTCTAGCAGGACCTAAGATACTCAATTAGACTTGTCTGACACTATGTCTTAATCTTGCATCTATGAGAATAAGTAGAAGCAGTCCTCGGAGGCCTCATCACAATTAAAGGGCACACAGAAACACCTTCATAACAATGTACAAATACACACTGTATTTTCATGGCACAAACAGGTAAGTATCTAAATTATCTGATAATACAAATATTAGAGGTCAGATAAAAGAATCTGAGACAGTTGAAGGCATTTCTAAAGCAGAAAGTTGGTCTGAATGTCTATTTCTGACATCCCTGCTCCCAAATCTTGAGCAGCAAACACAGATAACACTTGTCACTCACACACAACAAAATTGCTGGTCACTAACTTCAGTGGCATTCATTTCTTCTCACAGGAGCACAGCTAGACTTCTAGAGTCCCACCAAATACTTTATCATCCTTCTATTATCTAATCCATCTACAGTAGAGCTAATATTGAAAACATCCAAATCCTGAGGAGTAGGAGGTTTGGCTGAGAATATGGGGGATATTCCCCCTTGCCTACTGTAGAAAAGAAAATGAATAAAACCCAAATTCCCATTTCCCCCTTGAAAGCACAAGATGAGTCACTAAGAAGACAGCACCACAGAAGAGATCTAGGAATGGAAGACAGGAATAATGATGTTGGAATCCATACTTCTCTCAGGGCATATAAATGCCAAATTTAGATAATGAATAAATGGAAAAAAGACATACTCAATCATAAAATCTCTGTTAAATTTAGTCATCCGCCAATCAATTGTTTTGTTGAGTGGATAGATAGCATATGCAGGAAAAAAACCAGTAATCATCACATTTCCTTTACCAATTAAACAGTAATTCTTTCTGACTAAGCACTCACTGCTGTAGTAGGAGCACACAAGCGTAGGAATCTGCAGAAAGCAAGAGATAAAAATCCAAGAGAACAGCATATTAACAACGTATCTGGCCACATGTGAGCATCATAGCATGAACTCCAAGCATCCAGTGTGGATGTGCACAGCTCATATGTGTGTGCATGTTTGTTTAAAATTTTATTGGTGACTGGAGCTATCCCTTGAATCATACCAAGTTCTTCCTGACAAGACTCTTCACTCCCCTGTGGAATTATCCAATAATTTCTACCCTCAGGCTTTGAATATCAGGCCCCACATTAACAATCACAAGATAGACGAAAAATATTTTTTATGATCTTCTCCTGCCATAGGCAGTATGACTTCATCTAAGATCAAAGGAAGCTGTCCCAAGGCATGAAATTCTCTTGTTGGATTTGGTCACTAATGTGAACCAAGAAACTTCTTTTGAGAAAGCCATTTATGATGATACAAACATGTGAAACCAGATGAAGCAATAGTAGACGAAAGGGAAAAGGATCAGAAGAGGCCCATGGGAGGCCTGACCAAGTCACAATACCAGGCATGATGCTCTGTAGACTAGAGACTATCAATTGTTTTGCCTTCCAGGGTTCCATTAGTCACCTAATATTCTTTCTTCTCAAAATATATGTATGAATGAATATATTATGTCCATGGCTGACTCTAAATACTTTCTGTCTCTTTCTGATGAAAATAATCATTCTGTTGAATTAATTTCTAAATGATTAACTTTACGTCAATGAAGAAATCAAGTTTCCTGTTTGAATCTGAACTTTGACCTTCTGCGATATTCTTTTATCCACTTTGAATCAGTGAATCAACATATTGTCATGATACAATTTATTTCTTGAACATTGGGTCCATTGTGGTGTTGTATTGTCTCCCCCAATATACTGTGTGTCCCAATATTACCAGTATGGAGATAAGAGGAAAATGCCAGCCACTATAAAGACATCAGGCAATAGTAGCATATGCCTTTAATCCTACCACTTGGGAGGCAGGGATCTATCTGATTTTCTGTGAGTTCAAGGACACACTGGGAACAGAGCCCAGCATGGTGATACATGCCTTTAATCCCAGCACTAACCACAGAGGTCTGGAGGTCTGTACAGACACACAGGAAGTGATGTATCTGGGCTGAGAGAACAAATGGGAGAAGAGAACAGAAAGGTATGTAGGTGTGGGTAGACAGAAAGTATCTTGCTTTGGAAGTTGCAGAGTTGGTGAGGTGAGGTTAGCTGTGGCTTTTCTTATTCCTCTGATCTCTCTCAGGCTTTAACCCCAATTTCTGGCTCCACGTTTTTATTAATAAGACCATTTAGCAATCGGTCTGCAGTTGGTGTTCCAATGATTGTGGCAAGAATTCAATAAAAAGTTGCTTGTGGCCTTACAGGCCTTCTGGCTCAGGCCTGTCCTGCACTACTCAGGCTGGTGCTGCACGTAGCTGGATCTTTATCCCACGTGGCCTAGAGGAGTCCCTCTGGCTTTCTTTTTTCCTTTTGGGTGGTCAAGGTCAATACCTTTCTAAAAGAAGAAAGGGAGATAGGATATAGATATAGGAAAAAAGGGTAGATTGCTGAACCTACTTTTAAAGAGCAACAACTTGCTTGAAATATTTTACATTGCTATGGATTTTAGTTTATTGATACAAATTTAAAATTAATTTTGTTATACTGTGTGTATATGTCTTCTCTTGTAGAAGGTATTTAAGGTATTATGCTTATACAACTCATTTAAATTGTAATGGATAATTAAATACAGATTAACAATCAGTCTTCTATGGTAGTCAAACTTTAGTCATGTTTTCTATATATATATATATATATATATATATATATATATATATATATCTCAGAT